>JACYXH010000249.1:3067648-3245148 GCA_026745465.1 Lota lota
CTGACACAACCTTGCCTAATCCACATTAAACATGTTCATAGTTTAATGCACACAAAAATTGAATACATTCTAGATTAACAAAACACTGCACACACACACACATAGACACATAAACAGATTCCCCCCCCCCCCACACACACACACACACACATGCATGCACACACGCACACACGCACACACACAGAGCAGAGTCCACCTGTCATTACCAGCTGGCAAACACACCTGGCCCACAGGCAGCAGCCAAAAAATGTCATGTTACCATAACAACCATATGGTTTGCGCTGGCATTGCAGGTATTGTCATGGAAACGGTGAGGTAGACGACCGGGCACTGGCATCTCAATGCTATACCCCAAAAAAACATGAATAGATCGATGTAGGCACACATACACACACATGCACACACACACAAACACACTAACACACACACACACACACACACACACACACATGCAGGCAAGCACAAGCCCACACGAAACACAAAGACATGCGTGTGCACCGCAGCATAGGTGCAGTGTTGAGTTGCCCCCTCCCCACCCAAACCTCCCCCTTTTCTAACAACGTAGGAGAAGTTGCGATGGCCTGCACTGTAAGGTGCCAGTATGTCCTTTCAAAAAGCTGTTATTGTCTACGAAAGCATAGATTAGCTAAGCATCAAGAGATGAGGTTCCTAGATAGTTTGTATTGAGTTATTTAGTCTGTACACCTAAAGGTCATGGCTTACAAGTAAGATTGTGATTAGGATTACAAATTTTGCCCATTCTGGGCTACTGTAGAAACATGGCGTTGCTATGGAAGAGGACCTGGTCCTTATGCAGATATAGAGGACTCCTTCTTGGGTCACGAAAACACGATTATATTATTATATTATTAATTTCATGGAAGAAAAAACGAATTGATACAAACCTAAAAACACACGCAAATACACACACACACAAACACAAACACACAATATAACACACATGCACACTCAGAACACATACACACTACAGAAACGACAAAACCCTGGCAAAGTGAGTTTTGTAAAGAGTCCACTTCAACATAGGCCATTGATCGAAAGCCGGTACAGCAAGACTAACTCCTCACAAGCAGCCTTTCGACTATAGGTACGGGTTTAGCATAGCGTAACCAATACGCGGGTCTGGGACCCATAAAGCCCCATGGCTGAGAGGGGTGTAGTTGAACCGTGGCAAGGGATCTGGCTAGAGCCCATGGTGGACGGACTACCACAGGTGCGCATGGCAGGTGTGAACCGACCTGGCCCTGGTCGATATCAAATGGCGTTGGCTGTGTCTGGAGAACAGCATGCGCTACAAAGGTCTGGGCAAAAAAAATAAAAACATATGAGCTGGGTCCGGTTAATATGCCTGGCTGTCTGCATCCCCCCTAAGATAAAGATTATAAAAGAATAGCTCGATTTGCCATTACGCACTATGTTTAAAAAGGAGTAACATCTATTTGCTATGGAATTTGCTAAACTTTTCTCCTTACTTAAAAACAAACAAATGTTGAGACATTGTGTTTTATATTAAAGAAGCGGCTTAAGAAAGGTACTTATTGTTCAGACTGGCAAATCGCACAGACAACACAAAATGTTATGCAAAAAGTCTACTGTATGCGTAATGTATAAGGGAAATACAATCAGAACAAAACACATTGAAGCTTCATCCATGGTTTTTAAGGAAATGTCAGATTGTTGAGCTTTTGTTGACCCCATTTTAGTGTCTCCAACGTGTGCTATAGACCAATATAAAGTCCAGGTTTATGGGAAAACTGCAATCAGATATGTGCTACCTTGAGTAAGTTGTTGGACAACTCTGCAACAGCAGTATACACAACACCTGGTGCCACAATATGTTGAATGATAAGCTGAAAAACCTGTTTTAGCTGTGTGTGTGTGTGTGTGTGTGTGTGTGTGTGTGTGTGTGTGTGTGTGTGTGTGTGTGTGTGTGTGTGTGTGTGCGAGTCTGCAACACCATGCAAGGGTACACACCTTGGTGTTGGATCGTGGTCTGAAAACCCAATATATAAACACACACACACAAACTTTCCTTCATTTCCAAACGTTTATTTAAACACACACACTTATATTTTGCATGCCAATGGTCCAACCTTGAGACTGAAAGCGAAATATCTCTCACACACAGGCCCTGGCTGCTCTAACTGTGTGTTTGTGTGTGTGTCTGGTTGTTTGTGTGTGTATGTTCGTGTATGGTTGTGTGTGTGTGTGTGTGTGTGTGTGTGTGTGTGTGTGTGTGTGTGTGTGTGTGTGTGTGTGTGTGTGTGTGTGTGTGTGTGTGTGTGTGTGTGTGTGTGTGCGCCTCTAGGAAGACTTGCCAACCCTGACTCCAACGCCTTATTTTTCCCCAACTCCGTTGATTGCACTTTTCTCTCTCTCACTTTTTTTCTTCTTCAACCATCCGTGTGGCCGATTTACATTGTGAGGTAAGAACGGGAACCCGTCTGAGAACCACAAAGCCGGACAAAGTACTCCTTCACCACCATTTGCTACAAAGAACATAACTTGATTCTTCTGTTTTCTGTAACACTAAAAGGTGGTGTTCAATATGATATATCGAAAGGTAAAACAGATTGGACTCAATAACATATAATGCTATACATGTGTTAGTTCGTTTTTATTTACTTGATTAGAAACCACTGTGGGAACATGACAAAATGGGCAAATGTGTCTCCATTCCTGAATGTACGAGTTGATCTCAGCGCTTACGGAACTCTTCTTTGGTTATGATGGCCTTTAAACCCATTGGACAGGCCTTTACCTATATACTGAACTTTAACTACTTGCTTGGAAGATACAGATACAAGAGTAACAGGGTAGGGTAGAGTTTGCAGGATGCGTGTTATGTACTTATTTATATAATTCTGCCATGCAGCAACAGATGAAGATTTCCAACTTTTATGTCCTTGAATCAGTGGTGTCTTTGTTGGTCTTGGTGTGGAAAGTGTTTGCATTTTAAGAATCTAAATTATTTGTCCCACAATAAACGAGAGTATGATTTTGACACTGATTTCTGTGTCCTTACCAAGATATGTATGAAAATGCTGATGCTTATCATTCAATAGAACATTTAAATCATATTTTTTAAATCATGTTTTTGTTTTGTGCTGTTCTGATTTCTGACAGAGCTGATATTGACATATTTATCAAAAATGATTCACATTTTGACCTTCACACACAGTCTCTTTTATGTTTTTAACAGGACTTTAGTGTCTGGAATTTAGCCTTGAGAGCATTTATACACATTCACTTTACCAGACATTCTTTGCACTCCTTTCTCATCTTAAAACCTTTATTTCACCTTTGCACTTCTCCCTTGTTCATCAGTCTCTCTCTCTGTTCTATTGTGTTTTCTCTCCCTCTTGTTCCTTCCCCTCCTCACTCCATCCATCCCCCTGACTGTGTTGTTGAGGTGCCTCTGGTGTCTTCTCCTTGACTCCTCTGTCCTCAACCTCCCTTCCAACTCCCATCATGTTTATTTTGCTTTTTCGTTCTCTCTCCCAAGAGATTTTACAGACTGTAATAGAATGGCACTAATTCACCAATGCAGACACAATCAACAGTTACAACTGATGAATGAAATGCATTATTTGTCCCTGGTTCTCCTCACATTAATCCCGCCATGGATCCAAACATCCTTCGATCCATTTATGAATCGATGGATATGAAGCTATCCATCTATATATCTATCCATCTCCACCAATCCATCAATCTTGAAAACCTCAAATCACCAAGAAAACCACGTTTGGATTTGGTCGCATGTAAATGTACGATGAATCTGCAGTTGTGTCGGTTTGTTTCATTATCTTTTCTGTTTTGTGTCTTATATTTGTCATAAGACTGCATTTTATCTGTGCCAATTAATTAAACTGGTGTTATTGTCTCTGTGTGCAATTCAGCTCGCTTTGAAGTGAGATGAACAAGTCCGACCTCGCGTGCAGTGTTGTCCCGGCTCAAGTGCATTTCAGTTCCCTCTCAAAGAAGCTCCATCCGTGAAGTTGCACACCATTGAAACCAACTGTCCTCAGAAGGTGAAGGCACACACATGTCAAAGTCACCAAGAAATAATTGAAGCTGAACACTGCGCCATTAGAAAATGAAAACTCACTTTCAATTTAGAATGTGAATTGATTGGCGGCGTGGTTGTGAGGCGAAAGCCAGCTGACCCTGGGTTCTGTGGTTTCTTTTCTTATTGAATGTGGAGGTTTTTCTGAACAGCTTGTAGACTTGTAGAGGACTCCAGTGGCATGTTAACAATGGGCCGAGACAACGTCCTTTAGAGATGTTTTTAATGAACCTATTGTCCAAGCCCACTTCGTCTCTGCCCTTTCTGAAGGAGAGCTCTCCATGTAGACAATCTGCCGACTGGTTAATATGCCACTGCATACACTCAGAAATATACTACCCACATTTACGTGCATATATTCATTATGCTTTCATCCAAAGGGATTTCCAAGTAAAGTTGAACAATTTAAGCACACATCCACAATATTGGAAACTACTACAAATATTTCCAAAGATATACCAATATACCCCATGCACTGTGCTCTTTGAGCCTACCATGTTGTGACACTATTTCCAAAAAATGTGTTTGTCTCTTTAAACTTAATAACTAAAGCTGTCAGAAATGAACATTGTATATTCATGAGCCTGAGTGAGATGGCTCAGATTACTCATTCAACTTGTTTTTGTTGCTTTGAGCACCACGGTTTACCATGCCTTGCATTTTATACAGTTCATATTTGATGAGAAATGTAGACTGTACCCCGGCAGAGGACCATCGTGTCAGAAAGCTAGGATCTGTGAGAAACAAAGTATTTTTGTTGGATAGTATTGCATGCTTGCAAATTAAATCCATATTTATTGACATTTTGTAGTGACAACCTTTCATGTACACTAAACATAGTACAGTTCATAAAATAATTGGAATAGGACCGCTAACAGGTTAGTTATATACTAATCTCTGTGTTATGATGCCCATCGACTACGTTCAAGCTTTATGGTGCTATTCGTTTAATTGATTAATACTTTTTTTATTAGTTTAAGGCAGGATCTTAGACTTCCATTGACAGAGGAATACCGATCCATGTGTGTAAATGAAGGAAACGCATGTTGTGTGTATTTTCATTGAATTGCCTGTGGAGATGCCTACGGCTGCTATGATCGCACTGCCCACCTCTAGATCCACTTACAGTAGGACAGCATGGGTGGTGCCATATTTTCATATCAGGACTCCCATAAAGCTGAGCAGCAAAGTGCCAACATAGCCATATTGAGTAGTTGCAGCAGTAGTGCAACATCTAGAATTAGTGATGCAACCACAAAACATGTACAGCATGTATGAGTCTAGCCTTGTTATGACATATTCCCAACAACCTGAGAAAAAAAAAACATTATTCCACAAATGATGGGTAAATCAAATAATGTGTCTTTTTGTATTTATTCATGTTGTGTATAATGCCATCTAGCTGAAGTCAACACACCAGCCTGTTATCAGCACAGATAAGAGATGACTTTGTAATGGAAACTTAACACAGAAAACCTGTGAAGCCCTTAAACCACTTAGCATGGGCCCTTCATGCTAGACCGGAGGCTAATAGCCTAGTGGTTTTCGAAAATGTGAATAGCCGGTTAATTGAAGGTATGGAGAGATTGATACAGACGCTGACATCATTTAGACAATTTGTATGGGGATTGTAGTTCCGTCACACTACCTGAAGGACTGCCATTGTGCCAACTTCTTCGGAAACCTCCAAGAAAAATGTGACAAATGTGTAAACATGCATGATTTCAGGTTTGTATTTGAGGTAAAGTCTTCTTTACCCTGGGTGACTGTAAGCCAAGATCTAAGAGACTGACTGGATATCATGTTTGGAAGGTAGCCTATTCTCAGTCTATACTGAATGATAGCAGAGTGAATGACTAACATTAACAAATATCGTTATTGTTAGCCTATCTACACTTAGTTTTTGTTCTTGGCCTATACTTCCATTGAAGGTGGGTCAAATAACAGTTTCTACATTATTTTATTGTCAAGGCAAACACATTAGGCCTATAAGCCAACATCAAGACCAGGTGTTTTTTCTAGGGCCACAGAAATCACAGGAAATTCTAATGTTTAGTATTTTATTTTGCATTGTATTATTGTGCGTGCTCTCGCTATCGTCTAGTTCCCTACGTGGCTCCCATGGGCTTTGTCGCCCTCTTCCCGGAGTCTCTCTTTCTCTCCATTTTTTTTTGGTTGTGTTTTTTATCGGAGTCTACCGTGTGACGTCACAGACGTTCACTCGCTGCCGCCGCTGAGCTCGGGAGCTGCTTGCGCTCTCTCCCCGTGAAACAAAGTAGTGTCCGCGAGATCGGAGCGAAAATAGAAAACAGAGAAAGAATGGGGCGCCTGAATCTGCAACAGGGATAAAAACCAAAAAGACAAAGAAAGAGGTTGGAAATCGTCCCAAACTTACCGGAAAACTTTGGAAAACTAATAGCCGTACCAGCACACTGTGAACATGGATACGTTTTTGTTCCTGGGACTCACGTTTCTCATTTCGTCGAGTGTGAAAGTCTCGGGTCAGATACCGACAGGTAAGGAGTCCAAGAAGACGGGAAAAGGGCGACAGCATAAAGTTTCTCACTGTTTTGTGGCTATTTGTTGTTGAAAGTGCTGATGTGAGACATTAACCGTAGCTGATTGTACGTCCCGATTACGATAAGAATCACAGGTGTGTTGTGGTGCAGAACAAAAGTTGGGGTTCTCCTTCCTGTTTGCGTGGTTATTTTCAGAGACAACTGGTTTATACGCATGCCTGGAGGAAATAAAAAAGAAGCGTAGCGTATTGTTTTATTTGCATCGTATGCGTAGAAGAAAATGGGGAGAAAGACGGCACACCAAACTATCCAAATGGAGCTGTAGCCTAGTTTACTTCGATTCCAAACAGATTCCATTTAAATGTCGTACGTGGGTTGATCGAGGCGATTTCACCTGGCAGTTGTGGACGTCAAGCCAGCGCTAAAGTTGCCATTATATAGGCTAATCGTAGTTGCGACATTCATATTTCAGAAATAAAGTAGCATGACGTAGGTTTGTTTTGTTAAGAGCACAGTGCAAAAACGGTTACATGTTGGGGGGGGGGGGGGGGGGGGGGGGGGGGAGGGTTAAACAAGAGTGTCCAAATCGGTTGAAACAACTTAAATGTATAGGGAAAAAGGAAACGGACACATTTAATAAAGCGGGCGGTATCCCGACCTTTTTTGTTTTGTTTTGTGTGTGTAGAAAACCATGGGTCAGTTGTAGAGGAGGATTTTAAAAGGTAAAGAGTTCGCAGCGGCTCCAGGAGCAGACCTGCGTGGAGGAGTTATAAAGTTACTGCTGCTGTGCTCGACCATCAATCAACATGCCGTTTACGTCCATGCCATTTCATATCACAAATACACATATACGCATTGGACACTCAAATTGAACTTTTACGCAGGAGCGTGTTCGGCGAAGATGACACGAAGCAGCACATATTGTCAGCTCACCTAGCAGGCAATGGGCTGTGCAAATACTTTCAGTACTCTTTCAAACACAGTGCCGTGTGTTATCACGGGTTATTTGGGTATAGACGAGGTTCCAGTTAAATAAATGTAGGTATTGTATGGAATCGGGGAGTAAAAACAAATGTAAACCTTGCTCTCCGCTGTTCTAACAATGTCCGCGACGTGGGTGCCGATGGCATGGACAGCGGGTATCCCGGGAGCGGTCGGGCACGGAGGAAAGCGGAACCCGCTCTGTCCCCTTTCGGCTTATTCACGGTCCCGTGTACGTGTTTCTGCGTGGCGTTCTTTTACCTCGGACAGGGGGAAATGGTAGAAGAGAAATAGATAATGATGTATCAGGAAGTAAGTCGCCTGTAAAACTTCAAACACTCGCAATGACGGCATCGGCCTCTCGTTTGCGCATTATCAATATAAAAAGGGTTAACGTTCCCCATGTCCCTCCGTGACCCCCCCCCCCCCCTTCCCCCCTCTTTGATAATTTGGCGATCTGCGTGACAAATACGTGTAATTTCTTAAAAGGCTCCAAGGGATAGGGTTTTCAGGTAGACTACTGCTAGGTGCGCAGCAGTTAAAAAATAATAAAGTAGCCTAGTAAAATTTTACAAAAAAAATCATTTAATGACTAATAATAGGCTAGGGGCCTACATATCCTATAATATATGTGCAGCATAAAGTTATTCTATATACAACCTAAGTTGTCAACAATGTTAACCATTGTGAATAAGCTACTTTTAGTAGATAACCCGCTTTTCATTCCAGCCAGCCATACTGCATACAGTTATCCCCGTACATCATGCTGGATGGGATTTGAAAGCAGTATATCGTATTGTAATTAACACCGAGTTAGTCAATTAGGACTTAATTTGATAGATCCGCCTCCATTTAGCTTCTTATTATGCAGCTAAGTGTGCCACTTCTCCGCCTATCAACATTTTGTAAAAGTCAAAGTCTTATTTTCTCTGACAGTGTCGCGTTAATGCGACACTCCACCCCCCTCCCCACCCCCCACTGCCTTGCTCCCTTCCCAAAGTCGTGAATCGTACATGTACATTTGACTGCTTTTTGCCGTCCGCTTTCTGGTCGAGTTTGATGACGCTAGGCTCAAGCCGCACTTAATTATAATGAATGGAAATAATTGTCTTTCATTAGTGTTTCCAGGGCGCACTCCCTCTGATCATCACCGAAATTGCCTAATTAAAAGTCTTTTTTTTCTTTGAGTATTTTTACTTTAAAATGACTTGCTTGATTCCAATTACTTTGGCAACATTTTGAAAATGAATTAAATTATCTCGTGTTTTTTTAAACGGAAGGAATGAAAAGCCTTTTTTTCTTGCGGTGAGGTTGGTAGCCTGAGGAAACCGAGGAACCAGCAGGCGAGAATGCGTGTGTGCGCGTGGTTGAGGCTTTTGTGGATGTGTAGGCGCAGGATCGTCCATTGCCTTTATTCCTCTTTTAGTTCGCACATTTTGTGCTCCCCTCGATCTGCGGTGTCATTTGTATGCATGTTTTTTATTTATTTTTTAACGAAAGAGGCAGATGAGTTTTGGATCTCTTCTAAAAATATGTTTTTTGGGCTCTCGACTGGGTAAATCTAGATTAAAAGACAAGCCTTAACAATGGTAACGTTTGAGTTAGCTGCATGCCATTCACATGAATTAAAAGATAAATATGTAAAAGCTCTCTTAAAGAATCGAAATGATAAGGTAAAAAAAACAAACATTTTTTTTTTATTTGAACATACATCCCCGTGGTATGGTCAAGCTCAATGAAATTGATTTTGTGAGAGGGTTCATTAGGTGTTTGTGCGCGCACACCGTCATGCATCATGTTTGCATGCATCATGTTTCACAGTATACCGATGAATGAGTGCACATACTTTGGATGCGACAAAGCTCATGGAAAAATAAGTGTTTTATTAGAACGCATCAGGGGGAATCATTGGAGCGGAAAGCACCCAGTGAACGGTGGTGCTGGTCTACGGGTGATAAATCTCTGCTCAGTCTGGCCCCGGCCACAGCTGTCCATACGAGGAGGCCTCCAAACATGCCACTGTGTCTCATGCGCGCGCCTACACACAGCACACACACACACACACACACACACACACACACACACACACACACACACACACACACACACACACACACACACACACACACACACACACACACACACACACACACACACACACACACACACACACACACTTGTGGGCCGAGCTATAATGAGAGATTAAGTAATCAGACCGCTTGGCTGATTAATTGCATCACACACACACACACACACACACACACACTTGTTAGTCCCAGCTGTTGGATCCAGAGAACCAATGATATAGAAAGGGACACTGAAAGACCTTCTGTGTTGCAGAAGGATGGTGCTTGGAAATATGAAATACTTTGATTCCATTAATATGTATGTTTTATAGTATGGTTTCCCTCCAAAAAATGCAAACAAGCCCCAGGCAAACTTTCTATTGAGATGAGTAATGTGATTTCCAAAACCCATTCATTTTCTAAATATATAGTGGCAATTGATTGTGTGTACGTGTGTGTCTCTCTCTCTCTCCCTGAGTGGAAACCACGAAATCTAACACTCTTTTGTTGTTCCCCGCTGCTTCCACTTGATCCAGCTCACATGGGACGCGCTGAGAAGGGTGAGTTCTGATGGCCGGCCAAGAGCTGAGCTTCATCTTCTGCCATCCTCCTCTAGTACTCATCTCATCGTCCCTCCCCAGTTGCTGTTTTCGTTTGTCTTCCGTTGTGTCGTCATCTTGTGGTTTTTTAACATCGGCCCGATCTAACATTTTATTTGTAGCCATCGTACCATTAATGTGACTTGTGTGAATTTACTAAATCATCTACATCCATGTAGCCATTCTAATCCAACTCAAGTATCTGTTGATAGAAGGTGTCCTCCTGCTGTAACCCTTTTGGGTTTTCCGACTTTAAGCAATGGGGAACTATCTGGAGATCTAATTTAGGGACTCTGTTGTTGTGTTCAAGTTGTCTGTCTTTATCTCCTCCCTGTCCCTCCCTCTGTCTGTGTGGCTAGTCAGCTGTCATTGTTGGTTTGAAGTCTCCACAGGTGTTGTTTGTTCAGTTGAGCCTGATCTTTTATTAAAGGGGACTCGGGGAGTAACTTTGTTCTTGCGCCAACTGAACACAAGTGCATTGTTTTGTCTCTTCTCTAGCATTATTTAGTCTTTTCATCATGTACAAAGCAGTAATCACATTTGTCTAGCGCACACTGTGCATCTTCATCTCATTCTTTCACCACACACACACACACACACACACACACACACACACACACACACACACACACACACACACACACACACACACACACACACTCTGACACTGGGTGACAGAATGATAGTGGCTCCAAGTCTTTCAGTCTTGACCGTATCACACCAGAGCGCATTCAAATTCATTGTTTATATGATTGAGAATTGCGCCTTGCTTCTGTCTGCTGATGGCAAAAAGGCTGGTAATATAGTCTGAATGTAACATACCCTAAGCCCATCAACCACAACCAGTTTACTGTTATAATATAGAAAGAAAGTTTATGGTTGGGATAGCAACCATCTTCATTGCAGTCCCATGTTTAATAACCAATATTAGGTTATTATTTTAGCCTTAAGCTGTGGGTCAGGTATTGGGGGGGCCTTTCATTGTATTAATGGCATCATCAAGCTAATCCCAATTTTTCTTCAGACATCGGCACCAAAAACAACTTATTCTAAACCTACACAACTTTCAACTAGGTGTTTCCTCGATAGCTCGACTGTTTAGAAAATGTCAATCTTGTGCTGTCACGCAGATTGCTGTTGTGAAAGCAGAGATGTAATTGTTTTCTTCACATTATTCTATTTAATGAAACATCTGAGGTTAAAAAACAAGGCAGTGTTTAAATTGTTGTAGATGTGGTTGATTTAGACCTTTGTGCTTCTTTAATCAGAGCTTTATAGAACAAACTCAACCACACAGGAAATCTGCCTGCAACGTTCCATAAACAATTGTGCATTTGCTTTTCTCAAGGCTGATGCTTTGCTTTAACAATGAGTCAACGTGACAGGGTGTGTGTGTGTGTGTGTGTGTGTGTGTGTGTGTGTGTGTGTGTGTGTGTGTGTGTGTGTGTGTGTGTGTGTGTGTGTGTGTGTGTGTGTGTGTGTGTGTGTGTGTGTGTGTGTGTGTGTGTGTGAACAAATAATAAGAGAAACATAGACCGCTAGTACCCCAAGACTTCAGGTAGACTGGGTAGCATTTTGACTTAGCCACAGGGTGTTTGTGTTTGGGCTATGGCCTGCGGTTAGAAGTGGTTTCTATTAGTCCAGTTATGGAGACATCTGTCATAGATTGCCCCCCCCCCCCCCCCACACACACACACACACCCAATGCCAGATAGCCATAGGCAGTGTGGTGCCGAGTATAGCATAGCAGCGTTCCACTCCTGATCTCCTGGCACTAGACTCTCGTTAGAAAGCTCAGGTCATCCGTACATAGTGACAGCCCTACAACCACTAAGCCTTATAAGCGAAATCCAAAAAAGGATTAACGACTATAGGCTTATTTGAAGAGTATGTTCCCATGGTTTATTTTCGTTCTCGAGAAATAACCATGCAAAGGGTATTTTGGGTACTAATTGGAGTAAAATTTGATCCATTTTGTAAGCTATTATCCAGAAACACAACGTAGCACTGTCTGCTTCATGTGGTGTTGTGGTCTCGCCCAATAAATGGCCTTTCAACCCCTGATCCCCACTATCGCTATTATTTTTCTTGTTTTCTCGTCTCCTGTTTACCCACCTTCTCTTCTTTTTTTTAAGCTGATTTCAGTTGAGAGGAAAAGGCTATCTAAAGCTATGTGTGTTGGAGCTTAAAGACAGATGACCAGTCCATTAAGATTATCATCTCGCACATCCCTATAAAGCATCTTCACATTGCCACTGTCCATCTCCCACAGAGATTTAAATCATGGCAAATGTACGCAATAGAGTTGAAAAGGAAATGGAAAATCAAAATGACTTTATGCAAAGTCCTGCCAGCCCTATAGTTTATCTTGCGCGCCCGTCTGCCTCTGCCGTCTGTCATAGGTGTCTGCAGACACACGGTCAGTCTGACGGCACACGCACACGCACACAATCACCCTGAAAGGCTGGCAGCCTGCATGTGTGCCCAGACTCATGTTGTACATCTGTTTTCATGCTGGCTTTGTCCGTCACAGAATTAATTTCTTCAGCATATGTACACATAATGTCAGATGTAGTGCATCATATCTGATGCTCCAGCATGAATGTCAAGACAATAAACCCCAATGTACATTTAAGTATTTTAACCTGTGCTTTGCCAAGTTCTCAGAAGGCTCTTATTCCTTAATAGTTATATACAAATGTAATAATGGATGACCTTGAAATGTGGCCATGGAGCCAAAGTAAAAAATTGTTGTGGCTTATAATTAGTGTTAAATGTATTCCAGGCAGGCCTGCCCACCAGTGTAGAAGTCTGAACTTAATTCCAATCAAACCTTCAACTTTGTAAGAAAAGTAAAAGGAATACCTCTAGAAAATATTGTGTACATGTTTAGGCCACCCAGTGTTTGGAGCCACAGATTCTTTATTTTTTTTGCCTTGTTTGAAACAGAGCAAATCTCCCCTGAACCAATCAGAATCAGAATCAGAAAAGCTTAATTGCCAAGTACGTTTTTTAAACATACAAGGAATTTGTAGGTGCACGTCACAAGCCTCTCTTTTATCAAAAATGTTGAAGCATTGTGCAAGCAGCTCTTTTATCTTTTACACACAAGATTAAAAAAAATGTGATGTCACTTTATGCTTGGTCTGTGCAAGTTTAAAAACTAACATTGAGCACAGCCCTGCGACGTTCACTGCGTACAAACCGCTTAAAAGAGTAATGTTAACCTTCAAGGAAAAAACTCCCAAATCTGACTTCTATGGTCATTAGCCTTGAAGCCTTCATTTTTAAGTTCTGCGGTTTAATGTTTAACATCACGCATGCACGCGCAAAAACACGCACACACCCTGCTGTGTTGATATTAAACAGACTCCTCATAGGTCTGGCCCGACTCTGGGATGAATTCAGTCTGTTAAGACCTCCTCTCCCTGGTCTGTTAACTGTGCTCTTATAGACCCCCCCCCTCCCCCCACCCATCCATCTCTTCCACTTCTAAGCTACTTTAAACCCCTCCCACTCTACATTCTCTGAATTTATGACCTACTACTCTAAACACAGCAACACAGCTGTTTATCAAAAGTCCCCCACCCCCTCCTGTTCTTTCAGCAGCCTACTTTCTCAGCCCCCTTTACTGTTAACTGGCCCCCTCCTTCACCCTACTTCCAAGTCACTACTTCGATCCCCCCAGAACTAGTGAAGTTTCTCACACACAAATGTTGACCATCATGGTGCTCAAGTGCTGTCAACTTGACGCCACACTATACACTGAAGCTCTTTGCTATGCACTCCGAGAACTCAAAGCGCTTTACAATTAATGCCTTTGATTTGGTCCCCCTCCAACCCACCAACACACAAGTATTCACACATATCCACACATATCCACACAGCAGCGATGGTGTGAGCCAGTGCTCTCCACCATCAGCTCATCCGGAGCGTTATGTGCTTTGCTCAAGGACACCTCAATACTTTCCACACGTGGCTATCAGAGTACAAGCTCTGCTCCCAGGGCTGAGGAAAACCAACCAGCATATTCCTTTTCAAGTTTGGGTTTAAACAAAAATGATAACAAGCGGCCCGCGGCCATGTCAGTGTTACTCCATATCAGGTCATTTAAAACAATGGAATGCGTGGTTCCCCGACTTCCTTTTGCTTCCGGAGAAGACTGTCTTTTGGGCATTGTCTTGCAGGACCCCTCCCCCTCAGCCCCTCAGGACCCCAGGGGTTAGGCCACAACCTACATCAGAGTGATGGCTGGGGAATGAAACGGGACACCATGTTGTCTCAAGTGGATATCTGTTGTAGCTTTAACAATAATGATAGTAATAATCCATTTGATTTGAAGCGTGCTTTAGGGGCCTGCCTGGCGGCCGCCTCCTCCTTCTCTCCCTTCTTCACTCGCTACTTGGCTCCCTCCATCTCTTTTCGCCATCCCTCCATCTCTTTTCGCACCAAGGTCTTAATTCTCTCCCTTTTGCGTTCTCTGTCACTTCCTCTCGTTCATTGGAATTCTGTTTTTGTTCCTTTTTTCTTTTGTCCCTTTGCTTGTGAGCTCAACTCAGCAATGTGCAACAGAGATTCTCATGCACGCACACATGCACACACTCACGCACACACACGCAATGACACACACACACACCGAGAGCTCCCTTTCTGTCTGTGTATAAAGTCCTTGCACGAGAAACTGTCTCCCTGTGTTAACTTAGTGATACCGTTAACTGTCTAGAATGTTTATATTTATTAGACCAAAGGTAAATAAAGTGTGTGTGTGAGAGAGAGCCAAGAGAACTTGTCTTGTCGGGCTAACGGTTAACAGATACAATGGTACCTCTACATGACACAGACTGTCTCTTATGTTCAACTTCTCTTATGCTACACACACACACACACACACCTGAGATAAGATACGGACCGATTCTGTCTCAAAGAATTATTGGCTCTTGAGAAATTGTGCTTGACGAAGTCCAGCGCAATACAGGTTTCCTTCTTGACATTATGATTTATGGATTAAAGAGTCACTCAGCTTTCAGTGGTTATTACAGGGCTAGACTTGTTGTCTTTGTTAAATACTGTGTGTAAAATACTCTTTATTCATCATAGCACTCTTTTTACTATTGCATAATCTTGCAAAGTAATGTAGGCAGTAAAGAAGTATATGCCATGAAATTGTACCTTCTACAACCTTGGGCCATAAATGCCTGTGGTCTTTCAGCGTGGTGCCGCCTGAGGTTTAGATGATAGAAAGCAGGGCAAATGGTTTGCTTTGGCTCTCCTTTCAGGGAACAGGGTAGGAGATTGTTTAGCCACGTGCTGCTTGCTGTTTACAAGGTGAGTTCACATGTTTTCAAAGTCTCCGGCCTCACATTCCCTGTAAGTCTAGTCTAAACCCTTAAGTCAAACCATAATCATTTCTAGCTTTTTGGCCGACATGAGTATGACCACAGCTCGGGATAAACAGAAGAGCTGAGCTGGAAAAAAAAAAACACATTCATTTGTTTAGCCATATGGAAGATGTGTCACTTAGCACAAAAACATGTATTTCAAAAATTGGTAGATTGTAGTATTTTGGTCCTGTAGCCCTTTTTAAAATAGGACTTTGATGTGTAGTGGTTGTCGCTGTGAACATGTGTGTGTTTTGAGAGCCCCCTTACTGTAACCTACAAATAAGTTGCCCTGGAGCAAGGCAGATAAAGCTGAACTACAGCGGTGGGCCTGCCCCCTTGTTCGACGTAGGAGATGTGGCTGCAGCTGGCCGTCTGCCAGGCGAGAATGTCTTTGTGTGTAACTCTTTGTGTCGAACACGGCATCGCTGGAAGGTGCCTGGGTGCTCAGCCAAAGCATTCCCCGGGTAAATAAAGATTAAGATCGAAACCGTGAACTATAACTATGTCTCTCTCTCGCTCTGTCTGTCTGTCTGTCTCTCTCTCGCTCTCTCTGGTGCTCCTCTTTCCAGTTTCCTCCCTCTATCACACACACATTCCCTGCCCCGAAGCACTCACATACCTTTGATTGGGGGGGGGGGGGGGGGGGGGGCTTTCACACAGCTCTTGGGGGATGGTGTCGTGTGTGTTGACCAAGAAAATACAGAGAGGTAAAATAAGGATTTGTGTGTTTTTTGTGAGCTGTGGACACTTTCCTCAGGAAAGGATCAGCAAAAGTGAGAGAGGGCAAACCAGCAACATGTGGTTTAGGTTAGCCACAGTTCCCCCCCCCTCTCTGGCCTCAAACCCATCAGTTCAACTTTACATGGATGTGTGTGTGTGTGCGCCTGCCTGTGTGTTCCACAGTACACCTTACTTGTAATTGCTTGTTAAAATATGTGTGGAAAAAAAAATTAAGTGTTTAGTGTGTGGTTGTAGTGCCTTTGTGTGCACACAAACTGCACATGTTCTAGGTTGTGTGTGTGTGTGTGTGTGTGTGTGTGTGTGTGTGTGTGTGTGTGTGTGTGTGTGTGTGTGTGTGTGTGTGTGTGTGTGTGTGTGTGTGTGTGTGTGTGTGTGTGTGTGTGTGTGTGTGTGTGTGTGTGTGTGTGTGTGTGAGCCTGGAGCGGAGTCAAGTGCTGCGAACAGTGAATCAAGGTTAGTGGTCCTGAGAGAGGGAGAGAAAGAAACGTAAGAGCAAAGGGCGTGCAAGAGTCAGTCTGTATCACAGAGCAAGTTGAGAGAGAGAGAAAGAGACAGACAAGACCGATGAAGTGAGGACAAAGCGTGTCTCCCTGTCAGAGTTGCCAGTAAAACGCTTATAAAAACCATTATTGCAGCTATCCTTGGTAGGCAGGGCGCTTCAATATGGATTTTATTAAATATGCTAATGCCAGGGATTCGATTTATTTATTTATTTATTTTTACGTCACCTTGGGTCCCCTAGGGCTATATACACATCCATATACAGAGTTCTAAACTATGTCTTTTTCCCCAAGTTGTCTTACTTTTTAAGCTGTGTGCGGCTGAAACAGGACAGGGAAGCAAAACAGGAAGATGGAGGGAGAGACCGCTGAGCCGAACGGTTTCCTCAGACAACGTCGATGTTAAGGAGTCTGGCCCTCCCAAACCCAACTAGGGTGATCCCTGCGGCTAAATCCTTACAAAGCCAGGAGTGAGCAGAGGAACAGAATGGTGAACCTGCGCTGGCCGGGGCTGTCAGTGTGGGTGTGTCACTGTTTAAAGTGTGATAAGCAGCCAATGCAGGAGCAGCATGCCCTGACACACCATGAACATATCCAGATGCACTCTTGTCATTCCTTATTCCCCCCACCAAACCTCCCTCTCCCATACTTGCTGATATCACCAGCAGAGCCACATAGATAACTGAGGACCCATGGTGAGGAACAGGGCTTGGGGAGTAATGCCATGACACAAAGGAATTCAGGGGGAGACCATGTGGGACCAGAAGGTGAAGGCTGAAAAAGTGGGCCCCATGTCACATCTACTTTGCATTTGTATCTCTTGTTTTAGCCTTGTTCAATTTGATATTCATAGCAGTCGTTTGCCTACCCCAGGGCCACCTTGAAGCCATGCTATGTGCTGATAGGAAGACTCCCCCACTGCCCCGTTCCCCGGACCTACCTTTAAAAACCAAACAACAAACGCCTGAAGCCCTGGGGCTAACCGAGAAGACCAGAATGCAATGCACCATCTGTGCTTTAGAGACCACAGCGTGGTCACAGTTTGACCAGCACCTCAGGAGCCAAGCCTGTTGACGCGCATTCAGAGAAGGCGATGGAGGGAGTGCTGAAGAGCAGTGTACTATGTTGCCACCAGTCCACTGTGTGCGTGTGTGTGTGTGTATTTCCATAAATATCGGCTTTAAGTTCTGTACCGCGATTGGCACGCCCTTCCACCCGATGAAATCAGTTTTGTTTTTCTTTCTGTGCGAGTCCGTTTCTGTAACAGGTTGTTTGGCTTTGACTGGACGCTAAAGAGATCTGACCAATTAGTTCTCAGGCTACAATTATACAGGGCTTCACCAACTCTGATAACTGTCCCCATTCTGCAGAATACCCTGAAATATGAAACATATAATATATATTGTGTACAGAGCGCTATCTAAGTGAGTTAAAGCAATTTGATTTTTACAAGATACAAATGGCTTTTCCTTACACACACATTTTGTTGTTCCAACCCCCACACTCTCATTTCAAACCAAACAAGTCCTACTAGACCATCGCCAGAGATGTTATCTGTCATAGCAGAGAATTAATAAGTGTAACACACACACACACACACACACACACACACACACACACACACACACACACACACACACACACACACACACACACACACACACACACACACACACACACACACACACACACACACACACAGTCCTTCCTGTTCTATATTTCTTTCTCTGTATTCTGTCTCATTACACCGATCACTCAATGCTTACTGACCCATACTAGTGACACCTCATTACTGACCACACACACGCAGACACACTGAGACGTTGTTCAGCCAGGAAACTGGCATCAGTGTTTAATGTGGTGTGGATGGATTTGAAGGCTTACTAGCCTTGTGTGCGTGTGTGTGTGACCTTGGTTTAAACACAATTTATGTCGCTCCAATGACAAAGATAAGCAGGAGGCAGAGGCGTCAGCCATCTTAAAAGCTTTCTTTTTTTCAAAAACATGATCTGTCAGCTTCCCCACCATTCTGCAAAGTGATTTTAAAATCTTCTCATTTGGTTTGAAGAAGACCAAGTGTATGTGTGTGTGTGTGTGTGTATGTGTGTTCTAGGCCACCACGCAGCTGGTAACTAACACACTGTGTTATGTGTGCTGGCACATATATAGGTGCCACTCATTGGGGAGTGTGTGTGTTTGTATGCGCATCTTTCAGGAAAGATGGCACTGTGTTTGTGACAGGTAATTTGTGTGGGTGGTTGTATGTGAAAGCACTGACCACAGCCCTGACAGGCAGTTCTTAATTAGTTGTCTCAGCTACTAATGATGCGTCATGACAGTCGCCGTGGTGATGACAGAATCTCTCTGCCTTGGAGCAGAGAGGCATGCTGGGACGGAAGCAGGGTCCACTCAGTCATGTGTGTTTGTCTGTGTTTGTGTGCACATATTTGTTGGGTGCTTACATCCTAAAATCTCAGTTGTAGATTAATTCTCTCTCTCTCTCTCTCTCTCTCTCTCTCTCTCTCTCTCTCTCTCTCTCTCTCTCTCTCTCTCTCTCTCTCTCTCTCTCTCTCTCTCTCTCTCTCTCTCTCTCTCTCTCTCTCTCTCTCTCTCTCTCTCTCTCTCTCTCTCTCTCTCTCTCTCTCTCTCTCTCTCTCTCTGTGTTTTGTTTAATTTAATTGTTTCGTTTTTTTATGTGTTTGTGGGTCTCAGTTTGGGTGTGTGCGCGGAGGGAAGGAGAATATCTTTTTTTCACTTTGACAGCACACAAATCCTATTACAGAAAAGGCAGTGCAATAAAGTAACATCTTGTCGTGTGTATGTATGTGTGTATGTGTTTCCGCCTGACATTGTTTAAGTACCCCAGTAAATAGAATGATTGCATTCATTATGCATTCAGTGATTTTAATTGCCCTAAATGACGAGCAATGCGGCAAAGCAGAATGGGCAAAAAAGAGACACCAAAAGACAAGATTGCAGCACTCTGACACTGTGTGTGTGTGTGTGTGTGTGTGTGTGTGTATACGCACTCACCACTAGACAACTAAGAGATGAATCTTAATTGGCCATTGCTCAACCTCTCACCTATAGCGTTCTCTCTCTATATCTGTCTCTCTCACTTGCACACAAATAGGCCCAAGCCCATGTGCACGTGGGGGTTGCACCGTTTGCGGGGGCCCTGCCCCTGTATTGACTGGGACAGGTGGATAGGGGTCAATAGGCCCCACGTGTCTCTGGAGTACAGTTGAGTGGGCTCTCTCTCCGAGGTGAAGGGTTCTGAATGGAAACCGAGAGAATCGTTCCCTCGAAAGATGTACGCATGTTCACAAGAAGCCAGTGATAGGCTACACCATCCTTTTATACAGGGGTCATAGTCAACATGGAAACATACCCTGTGATCCTGCTGAGAGCGATTGTAGTGTGAGATGGTGTGCACATTTATAAATCAATCAACTATCAAAAACATATGCTCCCTTTTAGAAACCCATTTAGTTGCCTAAAGTTACTCCTTAATGACAAGGTCTTTGCTGAGAGCGGTGCTTTGTGGCCGTGTGTGGTCTAGGTGTAGGGTGCACGCAGCAGAGACGCGTGCAAGCTAGTGTGTGGATGTGGGCGGGGGGGGGGGGGGGGGATGTGTGTGTGTGTGTGTGTGTGTGTGTGTGTGTGTGTGTGTGTGTGTGTGTCCATCTGTCGTGACCCCCTGTCTGACTCCTGTAGCGTTAATGCACATATGGCCACACGCGTGCACATGGCGACAGACAAGCACACGTATTAACCACACACACACACACACTCTCACAGTTTCATATGGGGACTGAACAGCTGAAAGCCCCCCTCCACACCTTGAGGCTCTTCCAGGTGTCCAGCGCAGCCCAGCCCTCTTGCCTCCTCCTCTCATCTCCTCTCTCCTCTTTAATGACTATGTATGAGAGAACGTACAGTAGTGTGTGCTAGCTGATGGCCTGGATGCGCATGTCCGCTGGAAAGGAAATGGGAGACAAGGAAGCAACCGAAAAAAAATAAGAAGTTGCAAGGAATCAAAATGGAAGGTGGTGAAGAAGGAGCCATTAAGGGAACCAACAGGAACTGAAAAGATGGCATGGAGTGGAAGGAAACAAAGCAAGTGAGGAGGAGGAAAGAACGAAGAGGAGGAGAGGAAAAAAATTTAAACAGCAGAGTTTTGCACAGCAATGCAGTTTTGGTTTCTATGAAGCCAGGAGCGCTGAATACCGCTTATTAAGCAGGTGTGTGTGTGTGTGTGTGAGACAGGGTGATATATTGAAACACACCTCTATGGAGCAGCTGCAATGATGAGGCAGAGAGTAGGGAGTAAGAGGTATCGTCCACCTTTTACTTACACACACACACACACACACACACACACACACACACACACACACACACACACACACACACACACACACACACACACACACACACACACACACACACACACACACACACACACACACACACACACAGCCTAGGCAAGTTGTTGGGACCATGGGCTGTATCAGTGAGTTGCCCGTGGTCTGTATGTTTTTGTGTGTTGGGTGTAGGGTCCAAGAGAGGAATATGTTGTGACCGCTCTGCTGTACTCAGCTGTTTAACACAACTTCAATTTTTCTCACTTCCCTTTTATTCCTTTTTACCTTCTTTTTTGGCCATTTTTGTTTCTCTTCTTTTCTCCTTCATGTCACTTTGTTTTAATGTAAAGAAAATGCGGCTGTATGGTGGATGAAGACAAAAAGAGGGGATGAAAGTGTATTAAAAAGAAGAGAATAGGAGTGCCAATATCAGAGAGGGGCAGAGGCAAGCAGATGGATAGAGAGAAATGGAGTGGAGCAGTGTGTGAAAAGAGAGGCTGAACAGATGAATCAGATTTATCTATAATGAAATCAGCTCGGGTCTGTATGGAGGATTCGGCTCTATTCAGCGCTTTCTGCAGTTCTAAGTCTGTTATAGATAGACATAGCAATTTAATATTCTAAAGATCAGGAGATATTCGTCCGTAACGTGCGCGAGTGTGCACACACACACACACACACACACACACACACACACACACACACACACACACACACACACACACACACACACACACACACACACACACACACACACACACACACACACAGTTAACAAGCACACACACACACAGTTAACAAGCAAGCATTGCTAGTGTCGCTGCACCCCCTGTCCCCCTTCATGTTCCATTAATCCAAGTTCTCCTCATCAATACTTTCAGTTGACGATTTTCCAAGCCAAACATTCATTTTTGGTTATATTTCTGGTGATATTTTGTATACTCTTTGGGAACGTATGTGCAAATTGAAAATGTTGCTTTCTAAATGGGTAGAACCCCTCTCCATGAAGCCTTTGAATTAGCCATTTCTTGGTCCACCAACATGACATTTACTTACATATGATGAACATATTCATGTTTGATCATAAAAACGCATACACAAAATCAGCCTCCATGTCCAGAAAGCCTCATATCATCGAGGACAGTGACAATAAAGCACATAAAAATGCATGGGATAGCAGAGGAGGTAAACACACCTCTGTGACAACTGGTTTAGCAAGAAACACGATTGATTGGGAGGATGGACTCTGCCAGACAAGGAGCACGACACTTGGTTTAATGTGATTTTGGACAACAATGGATCTGCCAGTCGCTAGACAGAACATAACTCTGGGTCCGGGGAAGATGTTGTCATAATATTACACTGGGCTTGTTAGGAACCCATGGTATGGAACCAATTTCCTAAACCGTTTTCTCTCCATCTTTTCTCTCCTTCTTCTAGAGATATATTAAAGACTTTATGCATCACTGTCCCCTGTGATCCGTGTCTGAGTGTAGATGCGTCTGCGCTGGGTTAGCGCACAAAGGAGATGGATGCATTTCATTGTTTGTTTGTTCATGTATCCCTACAAGACTGCTATGGCAAAATGCCTTCCTTGTTTGTGCGCTTTCTGAGCGTGTGTGTGTCTTTGCAAATGTGCGCGTGTGCATGTGGGCATGCTTTCCGTCTCTTTACCTTTCAAGTCAGTCCAGCCATGAAGCAAGTCACTCCATGCCCTTGGCCAAGGAAACACACACACACACACACACACACACACACACACACACACACACACACACACACACACACACACACACACACACACACACACACACACACACACACACACACACAGATCAGAGGAGATAGTGATGCATAGAGACACACACAGTAACAGACATGGGCACATTGCCTATGGCCGTATATTCAGTCCCAGGAAGCATTTGCTCTTTCTTCAAAATTTTTTTTTGTTGGAGTAGATTTCACACTGCCCTTAGCTGTACATACACACACGCACACGCACACTCCCTCCTCTCTAGTTGAGTGTTAAGTTGACTTGTTATTTTGGGACTTGCATTGATAGACTTTCACATGCAAACACGAATACATTGTCTTCCTGTATCCTACTATTTTTTGATACTGTGAGACTCGGTCCTCATAACTCCTTTGTAATTCATGGCAAGAATTGATGTTCAATTACTCAGTAATTGTATATTTTCAATGGCAGCGCCAACGCTGTTGGTCTCCTCTGTGTCCTTCTCTCTCTCCTGTTCTCTCTGTCACTCTCACTTTTCTACTGCTCTCTCCCCTCTCCTTAGTCCCTTTCTCCCCCCTTCCCCGCTAGCCTGCGGGACACACTCAGCGAGCGGAGGACAGTTAAAGGAGATGATCCCTGGTGTGCTCTCTCTCTGTCTCTATCTCCCTCCCTCCCTCCCCCCCTCTCTCTCTGCACTACAAAGCCCCTTGTCCACTTTGATTACTTACATTAAAGTGAGCAAGAAAGACGGAACTATAGTGTGTGTGTGTGTGTATGTGTGTTGTACCCAGACACAAGTCAGCAACCCCAACAGAGGACTGATTGTGGTGGCCTTGTTGTGGCCTTGTTGTGTAACAACCAATGGGAAACACCAGAGAGGAGAGGCGGCGTTCGCTGGCCGGCCCACAGTCAGCGATGGCCCTGTGAGTAGATGAGAGAGAAGGGGAGAGAGTGTGTAAGGAGGAGGCGGGGGATGGGTAGAAGTCAGAACTGATGGAGAAGTGCGGGGAAGACGAGAGCGGGGAGTGGATGGATGGCTGGAGGTATGAATAGAGGGAGGGATGGTGGATGGAGGGAATTAAAGAGATCATGGCCAGTATGCACTTGTTTTCTATTATCAGGGATTCAAAATGATACACAGACACACACACACATACACACTGTTAATTACTTGGCACACAGTGTGGTGGATGTGCCTCTGGTGACGTGTTTGTGTGTTAATTTACAGCTGAGTGTGTGTGTGTATCTGTTCCTGTTGGAGGGTGAGATAAAGGCAATACAGAATGGAATGGTTAAGAAAACCGTCTGTTTTGATGAAATATATCCCCATTTGTCATATTTCATAAAGAATGTATTTTATTCTCTGTAAGAGCGCGGACAACCAACGCGGATCAGACATTGAACGTGAAAATGACGATGAGCGATTAACATTATAGCCTAGCTGTAACACGGGAAATAATTTTGGTTTAATGTCACCGATTTTTTCCCCCCCATTTAAGGGCTCCCCAAGAATCACAGTTTCAAGTATTATTTGAATTTGATGGCTTTGTTGGGAACGTTTGCCCTGAAGCTCTAACCCGATCCTCCAAGCTCAATGTTCTGGCAGTGCTTTTCCACAAAGCTCCCGCAATGCTCTGCATTATGGACCCTGCTCTGTGCACGTGGATTTGAAAAAATATATAAAAACATAACGCCTTAAAAGGAGGCCCATTTGCCCTGGGAATGTCCGATGACAAGCTAATGGTTTAGGCTTGTGCAGCTTATAGTGTGCTTTTTAACATGTTAGTGTGTATCATCGACAGTACATATGGTCAGACATCACTAGTGGGTTGAGTGTGGGGCTACGCTTCGCTGATCCTTCCCCCAAGTTCCAACACCCCCCCCCCCCCCCCCCCCCCCCCCCATCCTGCTGTGCATGGCCCCAACGTTGACATTGAAGTGTATGTATGTGTGTGTGTGTGTGTGTGTGTGTGTGTGTTGCCCATTCTCAGCAAGTAAAACAGTCTGAGGCCCTAAGGCAATAGGCCACAGCCACACACACACACACACACACACACACACACACACACACACACACACACACACACACACACACACACACACACACACACACACACACACACACACACACACACACAACATGGACGTTTTGGGGTCATCTGCAGCACAGTGAGGCCAAAGTCCTTGAATCTTGTAAAGCATTGTTCCTCTCCATGGCAGACATTTACTTTCACCCTCGTCAGCCATGATGCTTTGTCTCTAGCAATCAGGGATGTGTTCACAAGATGCACCCATTTGAAATCAGAGGTGGTTCACCAATTGTCCTGAAGTTGTGTCTCTCTTGTGTATGCTATTGAATAACTAATCCACAGAAGGTAGTATAACAGGTATGTCATGAATCATAGCGTGAGTTGGGTCATTTAGTTTTGGGCCAAATTCCAGCATGCGCGCCAGCCCCACGGCATTCTTTACAGAACGTAAAAGACTTCTGGTCTTGCCGGGAGAGATAAAAAAAAAAATGAAATTGCTGTTCAAAAATGCTATCCCTCACCGAAGCATTGAGTTTAAACCAATCTGAATATAAATGTTTGCCAACAACGTTGGAGGACAGGGTTGAAGTTGCTTACTTCAGGTTTGTGAGTGAAGCCGTACAACACATTCATGGGAGGACGCGCTCAGGACAGTCAGAATGGATGCCTCATGTACTTTAGAATAGTTATGGCATTCATACATTTCAAAAGGTTCAACCGGTGCCGTGACTTATAACACTTACGTTATAGCTAGACTATGTATCGCATACCCCGGGCTGGTGTAACCGGATACAGAACACCACATTGAAATGAAAAAGTGGTCTTTCCTGAGGGGAAGGTTTGTGTTACTGGGTGGCACACAGTTAGGTCACATTTGTAGGGTGACCTCTCTGTAGCATGTTCATTCTCAACGTGTGTGTGTTTTGTCCAACCCTAGGGGATTTGAATGTACCTAGTCTTTTCTTACCAACCATTAAGCCATAGACCAGCCCTTATTTGTCTACTGGCCTCAATAAGCTGAAGAACAGGCAGCAGAGGAATAGAAAAGAATACAAGAGAAAGGGAGGGGCCACATTTAACAAGTGTGTGTGTGTGTGTATGTGTGTGTGTGTGGGGGGGGGGATCTGAACCTAAACGCCTTAAGCTGTGTTCTCTTGCCTGACTGCGAGTCAGGAACCAGTTCAACTTATTTTCTGCTCGGAGCTTTGTCATTTGTCATAAGCGCTCAGACACACACTATTAGAAGACCCCTCTTCAGGTAATTGTCCTTCCCCCTCCCCTGAGCCACACCTTAGCTCTGAGACACAGAAACACACTCTTCAGTTATATGAGGCTGTCCTACCTGACCACCTCTAGTATTATTGATTTACTTTAGATATATATTTTTTTAATTCTTGATACCATTTATTTCCTTGATGTAGTTTCATGTCAGCAGCACCCTTCAAAATCTTTAAAAGAGAGTGTGTGTGTGTGTGTATTTTCCCTGCTGTAAAGTGCAATAACAGCCATCCTCAGGCAAGTAACAGCGATCATAAAGAGGCAACTACTCCCAAAACTCATTTGACACACACACACACACACACACACACACACACACACACCACTGCCACAAATCCCATGGGTGGTGGGGGGGATGGAGGTCTGTACTTCATTTCCTCTGCTTCTGTCTCTCCCTCCCTCTCTCTCTCCCCCTCTCTTTCTGCCCTTAAGTGACGCTTGACCACATTTTACAGCTGAAGGTGACACCACACATGTACGCACACGCAAGCAGTGTCTATGCATCATGCACACAAAGACCCAGTCTATGACCCATAGGCAGACGGGTAAAAATATGCTGTGTGTTTGTGTGTCATGGCAGCCCTCGATGGGGTTTAACTTTTCACCATAATGTCCTACTGAATGTACACTCCTCAAAACCACGTCTGCACCCTCCTTCAGGACAATAAACACATTAAAAACGCTTTGGGTTCGACAGAACTGTGTCACCGCGTTGATAAAAGGCCTAGCTTTGTGTTTGTTTGCCTCGTTTATGCAAATCTTCCTTTTGTCATGCATTCAATTTTGATCGCTTTATAGTTGTTAGCCGTCTGCAATTTTCTCTCTCTCTCTCTCTCTCTCTCTCTCTCTCTCTCTCTCTCTCTCTCTCTCTCTCTCTCTCTCTCTCTCTCTCTCTCTCTCTCTCTCTCTCTCTCTTAATTTGTTATTCTTAGATCTTTCTTTCCCCTCATTTCAGGTCAAGTTTGGCTGGTTTTATTTCGTTATTTGTTTTATGATATTACAAAAATGATATTAAATGTCTCTCTCTCTGTCTGGGTGGTGGTTGACAGACTCCATTCCCCGGTTCCTGTCTCTCCCAGTATATTAATGCTGTTTCAGGGTCTTCATTGTGTGTCGATGTGGACGTTTTTTCTTCTTCTCATCCGTAGCGCGGTTGAACAACAGAACTGCTACTGCTGCACAAACACGCAGCGGCAGATATCCTAAATCCCACCCGCCAGCAGGACAGTCGGTAAATCAGTTCAGTCAGTTCAGGACCAAAAAAATAAGAATCTTGGACAGACAATTGGCCAAAGTCAGCCAGGCAGTTCAACGTGTCGGCTGGCCTCAGTGCTGAGTTGCTAAGCTAGCTGCTACAGAATTAACCTGCGTATGGTGCTCCACTTCATGCTTTTTTTCCCCTTTGCTGAACTTGCAAAGAGTTGCCCTTCATCCATCCTCCTCCCCCCACCGTCTTCCCTTGTTACATATTTTCTTTTCGGTTCTGTTCTCATCACATCTTCATCCCTCACCTCACCTCCTTTTTATTTTTTCTTCCAAAATGGCCCACTCTTCTCCTTTTTCACCATCTGGCTTGTGTGTGTGTTTGTGTGTGTGTGTGTGTGTGTGTGTGTGTGTGTGTGTGTGTTCATATGATGTATGTACACAGTGTTTGTTTGTTCTGCCCTTATCTCGTCCACACCAGACCTGGTTTCTCAGTTCAAAGCCTCAGCTGTGTCCCGATTGGCTAAGAGGTGCGCAGCTCCCCTAGGCTCGCTCCGGATTGGCCTGTTCAAAACCCCTTTACAATGGATGAAGCGTTATTCAGTTGTAGTCCCCCTGGTAATTTCTCCTTCAGCGAATCACAGGAGGAACGGGCCGTACATCTTGGTCTCAAGGTGTAACAGATGCCAGTCAACTTGGCTTCCTCTGTGTGCGTGCATGTATGTGTGTGTGTGTGTGTGTGTGTGTGTGTGTGTGTGTGTGTGTGTGTGTGTGTGGGCCCTCCCAATTCCAAAAAGCCTAAGACCACAAACCACTCCCAGCCATTCAGCATTAGTGCGTGTAAGCTGATCCGTGGTACAGTCACAGCACTTCCTGTGTCTCCTACACTCAACACGGTGACTCAAAGTGTACTTTGTTGCTTGTCAGGTACAGAGAGCAATTATTCAAACTTATTATATTTACAAATTATGGTATTACATTATAGACCAACTGATTTAATCAGAAACAAAATAATTGACCATTGACACATAAGGAAAACAATAATTGGTCCCAGCTTTCCCCCCCCAACATAAACCGACGGCCAGACTCAAACGGCTGAAAACCCATGCCTTTTGAAACACGTCACAAGAGCCACAGAAAGTCACTTTATTTTTATTTATTTTTCTTGAGAAGAAGTGACAAGGGCTGGAAGTTTAGTGAGGCCTCAGGTCCCTGGATCAGTTTCACGCTCCGAACAGCGGAGGAATCCACCCCGTGACCCTCAACGCAGATTGCCACGATAGTGCAAACGGTGTACTGTGGAAAGCACCACGGGACAGTAAACACGCCCTGGCTATTTCTGTCAAAGTGCCCGTGTAAAATGATTTGTAGAGAATCATTAACATCCCTCATACCTTCGTTTCCCTTACCATTGGTCCCTGACTCCAGCCCCTCCCACCTCCTAATCATTGTAATGAGTTATGATGTGGTTTGAGTTTATTCAGGTTAAGTGTCTGCGTTGAGCCCGTCGGTAACTGGGGTTCTTCTTGTAGGTCAAGTGTGTGTGTGTGTGTGTGTGTGTGTGTGTGTGTGTGTGTGTGTGTGTGTGTGTGTGTGTGTGTGTGTGTGTGTGTGTGTGTGTGTGTGTGTGTGTGTGTGTGTGTGTGTGTGCGCGCTGATTACAGAGATGCGAAGCCGCCCGTTGAGACTTGTTCGTCTCAAGATCTCCTTCTCTTGACAGAACTTTGTTTCTCAACCCCTGGCTAATACACGGCTACAGAACGGTGCCTGGAACCGGGGGGAGAGAAGCCAGCAACTCCCCGCCCCAACCCCCACCACCCCCTGACTCATTCAAAATGACACATCTACATGGAATCTCCCAAATGGGTTCTTTGGGTTTAAAGTGTGTGTGAGTGGGTGTAGCCATTGTATCCTTAACCCTGTCTCATACCAATTCCTCTGGATATAGAAGTTGTGCATTACGTCTTTTTCACCGTTCCACATGAACAAGAATGAGGGCTATGACGGGGGAGGGTGGCGTTGGTAATAAAGTGGGGTGCGTGCTTTCATTGTTGGGAAAACGTCTGCGGTGAGCAGAAAACGTGCCAGGGAAAGCAAAGCACGTCTGGTCCCAATCAAATCGGAACGATTAAAAAAAAGACAATTTGTGAGAGAGAGAGAGAGAGACCTGGTAAACGGAAGGATAGATGGGTGGAATGCAAGGTAAACTGGGCAAGATGAGAGAGAAAAAACAGAAAACCGCGGGGGGAGGGTAGGGTGTGAGGCTGGAGGGAGGGGGGTCTCCGTTTCCCTGAGAAACGGATGAAATCTGACTCCTTCATGGGGAGTGGAGTCATTCACAGGCTGGGAGGCGAGGGAGGTTGGGGAGGTTGGGGAGGTTGGGGAGGTTGGGGAGGTTGGGGAGGTTGGGGGGGGGGGGGGGGGGAAGGTGTAGTGTAGTGGTGGTGGCTATAGATAATGCAGAAGAGGACCCATACCACCTCCTCCTCCAGATCAATTTTTCCTTTCAGTGTACATATTCTTCATCTCTCTCATCACTTCTCTCTCTCTGTCTCCCCCCAGCTCTTTTAAACCTCCAGTGTGCTTCGCTCATCCTGTCCTGTTTTTACAATAAGGCATCTCGCACCATCATCTAACACAAACACCCCCCCCACCCCCCACACACACACTCCTCACACTCTCCCTTTTCTTTAGTCATCTCTTTATCTCCTCACTGGCCCCATCTCTCTCTGTCTGCTATCTCTCTGCTGCTGAGTCCATCCTCCTCTGCTCGGCTTATCTGCCAGCACAGCCAGCCAGCCCCTCTGAAGTCGTTTTAAATGTCAGCATTTGAATAGTAACAGAGATGAACGACAGCGAGATGGGCGGATTGTGTGTGTGTGTGTGTGTGTGTGTGTGTGTGTGTGTGTGTGTGTGTGTGTGTGTGTGTGTGTGTGTGTGTGTGTGTGTGTGTGTGTGTGTGTGTGTGTGTGTGTGTGTGTGTGTGTGTGTGTGTGTGTGTGTGTGTGTGTGTGCAGAGAAGTGTCCACGGCGGGCTATGACCCCAGCAAGCCGCTAAATCGGGCCAACGCACAAGGTTCCCACACATAGACGGTGCCTGGCGGGGTAGAGATGGACACGTAAGGTGCTAGACAGGAAGACACTTTTGTTGTATTATTTCTTTCCAAGCAAAGGCAGACGTAGCAGACCTCGGCGACAAGAGATATTCTCACATAGGTGAGAAAGCTATTAGGATCAAGGGGTTAAGTTGGTTCACAGTGGGTTGCCATGTTGTCGCCAAGTCTGGGGACACCATGAGGAATTTAGCACTATGCGTGGACACACACACACACACACACACACACACACACACACACACACACACACACACACACACACACACACACACACACACACACACACCCAGAGGGACTTTTGTTAGTCACTGTGGTAAACATCTTAATATGTGTACGTGGAATGCAGCATCCCCATTAAACATTTGTTTATCCCCATAGCGCAGGTTGAGTTGAGGTACAGTCGGGGTTTGGGTACGTTGCTTTCACTTTTTTACAGTGCTGTATTGAATCTTCTCCTTCCTAGAAAGTACAGAATAATCGTTTTTTTGTCCGTGTCTGTGAACTGTTATGTTAAGGGAAGAGCTCCCATTGGCTAAAGCTTTTGAGCCTATTTGAAGGTGCAAGTCCGTAACACTACGCTATGCCCTGGGTGACAGCAGTGATACAGCAACACCTGTTGTGGTCTAAATAAATAATAATACACCGTGAGGAATAAGACGTAACATGTAGTCGAATAGCATAACCCAGATGAATCAATCCAGTCCCCAGCCAGTCAGTAGAAGTACTGACGCTCAAAGTGTTTGAATGGGAAATTGAAAATCGTTAGAAAAGGGGTCAAGGGGAGGAGAGGACTGCCAAGGAAGGAAGGAAGGAGAGTGAGAGAGATTTCGGTTTTTACTGTTATCATCATTGAAAACCACTGAATCAGCTCAACCTGCACATACACATGAGAACGCCACAGATTCAATTACAGCATTGTGAGATGAAGGAGAAATTCTTCTGCCTTCAGCACTTCCAATTAAACCGCCGCTATGAGAGTGCGCTACATATATAAGCATTTGTGTGTGTGTGTCTTCACGGGTGAGGTGTGTCTTCATGGGACTAGGCTTTGATGCTGTTACGCTACTCAGTGCCACTGAGGCATGGCATGTGTGTGTGTGTGTGTGTGTGTGTGTGTGGAGTCAGTGTATAGGGATGGCAAACGGGACAGGGCCGTGTATGTGTTTGTGCGTGCATGCATGTCTGTTTTTCCCTCTGTGTGCACTCATGGCACTAAGGCTGTGTGTGTGTGTGTGTTTTGCAGACCCTCTGATGTCAACTTGTATAATTTCAGGCTAATTTCACCTATTCTCTGGAAGTATGTTTTTGAGAGGGGGTGATGGGAAAGTGGAGAGGAAAAATGATGCGACTCAACTTCATGAGTGCCCTTCATGTCGCTAACATCTGGATGGATTTTAATATCTCACACACACACACACACACACACACACACACACACACACACACACACACACACACACACACACACACACACACACACACACACACACACACACACACACACACACACACGTGCGTACACAGCCATGGTACGATGAGTGCAGACAGACAACAATGGCGGCCACTCCAAAACAAGAGTGTCCCCTCTGATGCGGTGACGCTTTCAGCATTTGAAAAGTCAGACTGACGGCCCGGGGAAATGGATGCCCTGACAAGAGCCACTCATCGCCTCCTCTCGGCCTCACCACTTCTCTCGGCCTCCCTACTCTGGTCTCCTTTTTTCGCTTGGGTCCACGGTCCGAGTATTTCTCTGGCGTTTGGAGTCCAAAGCACACCAAAAAAAAAGGCCTTGATTTCATCTTGCAGTCAGAAAAAATGCCCCGCGCACAAAAAGCAGGTCAGCCAGTACAGTAAGCTGCTGGACGTGGCCCAAATTTGCAATGATTTGTAGGGAAAATGTGATTATGAGCTCTCGAAAATTGGATTTTAATGAAGCAAATGTAATCATTGTCCTTGAAAATGATCTCTTTTTTTTTTATCGGGCGCAAACGTGTCACCTCGCACCAGCTCCGTCTCAGGCTCCGTACTCCTCTCGCTCTCCCATCTCAATGTTTAATGGCGGTGGTGCCACCAGCCTAAATAGTTATTGATTCTCATTAAATGGATTATTAACTCGCAGAGGGCCGGAGTAAAAGGGAAAGAGAGAAACAATAAAACTGAGTGGAGGAGGGTGAGGAGAGATGAATTGAAAGAGACTGAGCCAGTTAAAGGGATGGGATGGATTTACATTTTACAGTTAATTATTTGTGTGTGTGCATGGATGTGTGCTTGTTATCACATAGTTACCCTCCAGGGTTAAAAAAAAATCACATTTTGTACAAATCTCAATTTCACCCTCCCCCCCGCCCACCTCTCTTTCTCTGTCCCTCCATTTCTCTCGGATCTGCTCTGTTTATAATTGATATCTCTTTCGGCAGACAGTGATGGTCAACTCCACTGATAAGTAGTAAACACAAGTTAGAGAGAGACTGTGCCAAAAATGAGACATCTATGAATGTTGAATGGCAAAATGCGTAGTCAAACAAATTCAAGACGGTTTATTCACAAATGTTGACTAGACCTTAGTCCCGTGGTTGGTCAATGATGTAATCTTTGCCTGATGTTTACACAAACATGTATTTTCCTACAAATTTATCTTTTGCCGCCCTCACTGTTAACTTCTTTGATTTCATCAAAGATTGTTTTGCTTCTGCAAGAGGAAAATTTATTTTCATTCAGACATGTTTATATGCTTTGATTTAAAAAGAAATCTGCTAACCATTCAATTTCATTGTTCCCTACCCTACCCGCAAGACTGCCTCCTCCAGCATTTACATTCAAAATAGTCTCTGGATCCGGAATTGATGTTGAAAAATAAGATAAAATGAACAGCAACCCCAACTGGGCCATGCACATCCATACAAAGGGGGTAAATGCCCCGGGGCCCCCCTTTGACTAAGTGTTCTGCCAGAGGCCCCATTGGAATGCTGAAATAATATATTGGCGTGATTGGTATGTATAATGGAGTTTAGTGGGGGCTATGTCTACCATGTAAATAACCATGGCACCCACTCAGGGGCATGATAAAACATTTGACCTTTTACTCTGTTCGTATAAACGTACATATCAGAGGACGCAGACAGTCTCCCCCACCCGCTATTTGAACGGCAGTTGAAGTCTCCTAATCTGCTGCTACTGCATTACAGTGCAATTTAAAGTGACAGCAAAAGATTTGTCAGATGCCATCCCATAATGTTTTAAATCATGGCTCCCCTTAGATGTCGCACGTGTGTGTTTGTGTATGTACAGTATGTGTGTGTGTGTGTGTGCACTTGCTCCTCTCTGTCCTTGAGCTTTTATCAAGTCTTCTAATTATTTTATTATGCAAATGAGGCACTATTATTTCATTAGCGAGGCAGCCAATCACAAAGGCTGATTAGGAAGCGATTAGCATGCATTCGGCCTCTCTGTGTCCTTGTGAATAGTGGGGTTGGTGGGGGGGGGGCATTAATGTCCCATCTGGATGTACATTCTCTCTCTCTCTCTCTCTCTCTCTCTCTCTCTCTCTCTCTCTCTCTCTCTCTCTCTCTCTCTCTCTCTCTCTCTCTCTCTCTCTCTCTCTCTCTCTCTCTCTCTCTCTCTCTCTCTCTCTCTCTCTCAAAAGCATTTGGACATTAAATCAGTGTATTATATGTCAAAGGCAAAGATTGTATAATTTTTCAACAGCCAGAAAAGGTTTGACTGTAACATTTGTTGGTGATATTATAGAATAAAATTGTGTTTTACCACCAACTAGACCTTTACATTTCCATCCTCTCAAGTTTCACAAGTGGAACTATATCCTTCTGCCATAGTCCTTAAGTGTCAGCCCATGCAGCCATAGAGCAACAGTACAGACTCCAACCATTAGATCGGAATTATTACAATACAATGATTGATTTGTTTTATGTAAAAGAAATCATCAAACAAAAATAACTGAAAACATCTTTGATCCAGGGTTTCTGTTAGCCGGCAATTACCGGCCATTGGCCGACTAGAATTTTAGCTGGCCGGTAAATGTAAATCTTGACGGCCATCTTGGCCGGCACATTTTCTTTTTTTATTAAATAAAGTAACACAACATTGCAATACGAAAATGTTTTAACAATTAAAATCACATTTCAAGTTTTTTATGAGCATACATTGACTGCCGAATTGTCAGTGAATATGCATTTGTGCGTTGCTTACTGAATGCATAGATCTAGTACGGCCGTCCTGAGACACACTCCCAACAATCGCACAAAACCCTTCATAGCAGTAGGTTACAGTAATGGTGAAACAGATGTCCCTTACGAAATTCTTCAAAAGAAAAACCACTACTAACATAACCATGAAGCGGATACCTGTGAAGAGCAACATGTGGAAAACGGCGAGGCAGTACTAGAGGACGCGATTTCCATTTTGAGAAAAAGCGACATTAATTTAAATTTAAATATCTTTGTAGTCACCATGATAACTGTACTTGTTGTAGGACATGGCGGAGGTAATGTCTCATTTACGTTTCTCAACACACAGTCCTCTTACTGCAACCATAGTGGTAAGCAACATTCACAGACCTATAATTAGCGTCATCTGTTATATCTATTGATCATTCATCTTTATAGCAGTCGGCAGCTTTAGATTGCTTCTTGGGGAATCGGATAGCACGTTCCATTACAGGTGTGAACATTAAATATTCCTTCAAGACGCATATACGTAGATCGGTCACACCAAAAAAACGCATTTGGAGGTTGTCCGACGTATGTTGCCAAATAGACTGGGATTTCTTCCCGCATTCCAGTACACGTTTGTGGGAGTGTGTGTGGATGGTGGCTGGTTTAAGCAGCCTCACCTGGCCTGAGTCAGACTGATTGGACTCTGGGGCTGGGTGGGGCTGCACACCTGTTGCACATTGAGCAATCAGTGTGCACAGGTTAAACCAGCCACCACCACACACACTCGAGGAGAGCTCTTCGGCATGGCAGCACGGAGCACCGTCTGCCTGCTTCATCGTATGCAACTTTTACAATAAACCGGTTTTCAACATCACCACCCTGTGTCCAATTGTTGGGAGGAGCCCGAGGAAAGTCACCTAGGTGGAGTATGGGAGCCACCTAGGTGGCGTGTAGTAGTGGACTTTGCTACACTGGAGCCAGATGTGGGGCCTCTCCAGACTGCGTTGGACACAGGAAGGCTGTCCAGGGGCGCACTGGTCCCAGCAGCGACGAAGGACAGCCTTCGCCCAACACCATCCCTCTCCCCAACGGCGCTGTGGATTCCAGCGGAGGACGGGGGAGGCAGCGCAGCAACCGCCACAGGCAACCGTCTGCAGCTAGCCACCCCGGCATCCAGCCAGCGCCGCTGCCCAACCAACTCTTCCGCCAGCCCGTCCAGACAGCCCTGGGTCAGCAGCCCAGGCCTCCGAGTCTCCAGGATGGAGGGGGAGGGTGGGCTGGAGTGGACCGCCAAGTCCGCCGACACCTCCGCCAGTCAAGGCAGCAGCCCAGGCCTCCGAGTCTCCAGGATGGAGGGGGAGGGTGGGTTGGGGTGTCACCCTGGGAAGGTGTGGGGACTGTGGGGTTGGGGTTGTTTTTTTTAGTTTTTTTTTAGGTATGGTAACCCTGGTCAGAGTCCGTGAGGTATGGTAACCCTGGGTCAGAGTCCGGTTTAGGATTTTTTTTTTTTGGATGGGGGGAGGAGGAGGAGGAGGAGTGGGGGGGGGGGGGGGGGGGGGGAGTAGGTTTCAGCCGGGGATACTCCCCGGCTTCAATTGGGTGTTGGGGGTATGTGGGAGTGTGTGTGGATGGTGGCTGGTTTAAGCAGCCTCACCTGGCCTGAGTCAGACTGATTGGACTCTGGGGCTGGGTGGGGCTGCACACCTGTTGCACATTGAGCAATCAGTGTGCACAGGTTAAACCAGCCACCACCACACACACTCGAGGAGAGCTCTTCGGCATGGCAGCACGGAGCACCGTCTGCCTGCTTCATCGTATGCAACTTTTACAATAAACCGGTTTTCAACATCACCACCCTGTGTCCAATTGTTGGGAGGAGCCCGAGGAAAGTCACCTAGGTGGAGTATGGGAGCCACCTAGGTGGCGTGTAGTAGTGGACTTTGCTACAACGTTATTATAGTATTAGTAATCTATTATGGAGTGAAAGTCCAACTGCACATGGAGGACAGCTTGCCTCCAACTGAGTTTTTATTTATTTTAATGTATTTTACTTTAAATAGAAATACCAAAGGAACAATGCAGATGGTGGGGTGTTGTAAGCACTTGTATACATGTAGAGTGTGGATATAAAATCACAAGAGGTGACCAGAAATGCGTGGTAGGTTTGATCGCAATCCGTCTCCGACTCTGAGGATTTATCTGGCTACAAGCCACCAAGTCTGTCTGAATGCATCAAAGCCATTATGTCTCTATGCCTGCTTTTCTCATTATTGGCAACTTGTGTGTGTGTGTGTGTATATGTGTGTGTCTCAAGTTGGCAGGACTTTGGGTAAACAAGGAAGGAAGAAAATCACAAGAAAAGGTGTGTGTGTGTGTAATTATCTGTGGTCAATTACACCCACTTGATTTACACACACCAGAATAAAAACAGATTTCGCTCTCTGTTGTGGAATGTAAATTATGTTGCGTCTTAGGAGTATGTGGGGGGGGAAAAAAAGGGTTTTGGTATCTTTTAGATTAATATCTGAGATACGTGTGATGAGAAGTCGAATGTTTCTTTTTTCTGTGGAGTTTTCCCCCTGTAGCCGAAGGCGTAACTTGAAGGAGAATCCTTATACAGAGAATTCCCAACACAATCAGCCAGGCAGCGTGTTGTGCTTCAGCGCCATGTTTAAAGCCCAGTGCTGAAGACCCCCCTTAGTATTGAGAGTACACACAGTGTGTTCTGCAGGCTCTATTTAAGTGAGAGTTTTGGAACCTTGTACACCATTGGCACGAGGTGCATACCATCACTGAAGGGTGGGCTGTATATTACGCACACACACACACAGACGCACACAGACGCACACACATGCACGTGACACACACATGATCTTAAATGTGTATTAAGTGTGGAAAAAGAAGTGCATTGAATTCTAATAATCCCAAAAGAGCAGATGACACACAGGTTAAAGTAGAGGTGGTGGTTGTGCTGTTCCCAGGGTTTGTGCACTATTGCTAGTGCACATGTTTTCCGTAGTGTTGTGTGAGCAGTGAGATTAGCAGCTGGACCGTGGACCCAGGTCTATCCCCCCCCCCCCCCCCCCCCCCCCCCCCCCACACACACACACACACACACTGTCTGTGCTGCTGGTCAACAGATGGGATAACAAAAGCACACGTCGGGCCCACTGGGTGACCGCTAAGGCAGCTGGGTGACCGCTAAGGCACCAGGAAAGCTATTACTGCTAGCCACATCAGATAGCGCCGCAGCTATGCTGTCCCACCAGCCATATCCCCCTTCTAGGCTGACTGTTGACACCGACCACTTTATTACAGCAGGCAGGAGGATGAATCAGATAGCTGGCAGTCGTCAAGCATGGTATTCCTGACAGCTTTATTACTCATCTGAGCCCGGTATTATTGAAAGTTGATTGGTTCAGCTAGCCGTCAGTGACAAGTAGCGTCTCCCTATATTAGTGGGATTTCACATTGGGGGGGCGCGCTGAGGGGGGAGTCTGGACTGGAGGCGGCCAACTCAGACACTAGCTATGGTGACAGCACAGATGATTGGCCCCCTGTGATTGAGTCATAGGTGATTTTGACCCATAGTGAAGTCCCTCAGATCTGAGGCCTCAGGTAGTTTGTTAATGAGCATACACACGCACGCACCCGTGCACGCACGTGCGGCTCATTATGTAGTTAATGGAGAATACATGTCTTATCAAAGCAAAAAAGAAAAATCCCAAGTTCTGTATTAATCAAACTTTGTGATTAGGAATGTACATTAATCATTCTAATTGCTTAAGGGATCATCATTCTTTTTTCTTTTTTTTTGTTGCTTTGAAGTCATACCCATAGGACGTTAGATCAGCCATCTTCTAGAATGTTCTATTGTGTTGAATTGTGCTTTTTGTGTTTTTCATTTTCATCTCGTGTGTATGTTCCCGTCTGAAAATACCATTGAGTGTGGTACTCGCAAGCCAACCAATAAGAGCCGCAAAGGAAACAGGTCATGATATCCATTGTATGACTGGGACCACTCCTTGTCTCGCTTCTGTGTTTAGCTGTCTTTTTAATTTGATCAACTAATTCATCCAAGCCGTACGGCACTCTCCACGCCAGAGGAACTTACTCACCAACCGCTTTCCTTTTCTGTCTGATTCCAGGAAGCTGCACATTTGACGAGGGCTTCTCCCAGTGTGACTACCAGCAGGACCCTTACGATGACTTTGATTGGACGCACATCAACACCCAGGAAGTGCCATACGTGTCCCCGGACCTGCCACAAGGTATGATTCATCTTCATCCATTGTCCTCATTAACGCATCTGTCAATCAATCCGTCATCTAGATCTCTCTATCGTGACTCTCCCATTGGTCCAGGCCCTCCCCATGCCCCCCTCCCCCTGATCTCTTCAGTATGATGATGAAGGGGAAGTTAAATCTCTCTGCCTCAGGCTGAAGCTCTAATTAACGGAATATGAGGTCGTTAATCAACGGTGGCGAACAGGCAAGGTTGCCTACTTTTACAATGTGAAAAGAGCAATGGTGGAACATTAGCCGGCTACACGCGCAGTCACACACACACACACACACACACACACACACACACACACACACACACACACACACACACACACACACACACACACACACACACACACACACACACACACACACACACACACACACACACACACACACACACAGACACACACACAGACAGAGCAGTAATCAGCCCGTTGGGATTTTGAACCACAAGAAATGTAGAAAGTCCCCCAGTACTCAGTGTGTTAAACGTTAGAGAGTAGGGTCGTATCTAAGTTTAAAATGATTTGCCGACACGGACATGTTTGATTCTCTCTAGGAAGTACGTTTTCCAAGAGAGTTTTTCCCCCCATCTAAATGTAATTGCTAGTTAACTTGCAGCGTCCGAAAGGGTCAAAAATCACCTTGTCACCTCAGTATATGCCCCCTCCCCTCCCCGCAACACAAACACACACCCACGCATACACACATTCTTCCTTACTCTTCTGCAGTCCTCTCTCCCTGGTGCGGAAGATGAAAGCGGTAGGCCCATCACTTGTTGCCATGACAATATAAGGCTGTTATTTATTTCTGGTGCTGATCATGGTGACAAGGCAATCTGGCTGACATTTAGAGAAAGGTTCAGTTCAACAGGAACTCTTTAACTCAGACACACACACACACACACACACACACACACACACACACACTCATTCCCTTACACTCTCTGCCCGCAATAGCTATGTGTAGCCAGTCCAATAATACTGTTTGATATTTATGGTCTGACGCAATATCAGAGCGGGTTAAGTGCCTTGTCATAGGGCACAAGGGCAAGTCTGGTTTTTAGGATTATTAACATATGAGAACACTTGGTGGTTTAAATAGAGCCTGAGGGATGTTTTGACTTTGCCAGTCACATATACAATTACTATATGAAGATAAAAGATGAAAATACTGAACAATGGTAAACGGAGGGAGCAGGAAGGATTCAAAAAGCAGTTGTATTTCCAGGATGGAGTATTAAGGAACAGAGCTAGCAGAGTGGTGATGGCCAAGAGTTGTGATTTAGGGGTTTAAAGATAAAACAGAGAATGATCCCGGATGCCTAGAAGATCGGAAGGAGTCGTTGGGCACCCGTGCCCACTTTTGCGGTCTCCCTTGCCCAGGGACACCAAGTCAACGTCCATGATTACTGTTGCCAGCCTGGATGGGCCTATCCACTGGGTCCACACCCAGTTCTACAGCAGGACCCCTTCTGAGTCAGTCTGGGCTTTGTGGGGTCTGCCTGTGGGGCCATGGCATGCTTTTAGAGTGGCGACAGTAACCTCGGCTTTGACCCCCAGACATCCTCATTGTGTGTGTGTGTGTGGGGGGGGGGGGGTTACATACAATAATATTTGCAAGCGCAGAGTTTTCAGTAGCTCAATAGGTTTTAAGTGGACACACAATATGAAAAAGCCACATGTTTGCCATTGCATTACTGTACTGGGCCGTGTGGATGAGCAATTTAGCCAACAATCTTTTCTTTTTTCGTTCGGCATATTGATATTATTATTGATTGCATGTATGTGTATATACAAATATATATGTATGTGTATATACATATATATATCAGTCTTTTTAGGTCCCAATTGTTAATCCCCTTTTCCTGCTATAGGCAACACACAGTACACAGAGATGGGGTTGGCACGGGTTTACAATGGAAATAAAACTCTGGCATCTAATGTCTCTGGAGGGGGGGGGGGGGGGGGGGGGGGGGGCTGTTGGCAACAGTCGCCATGCCAGGGGCTGGATCTTACATTGGCACCTCTCACTGGCAGCACTGGGTTAGCGCGGAGCCTGCCAGCGGTAATGTACATGGGACATTGGCTCTGTCGCTCTGCGCCTCAGCTGACTAATGCAGATATACACTTTCACGGATGATGTTGATGTTGTTGTTGATGTGAGCCCCGAACGCTTGAAATCTAGCTGGCATCTAATTCTCTCCCTCTCGCTCGCGCATTTACTGTTATACGGTCAAGTAAAATAAACGATCATGGTAATATAGATACAGTTCTAGAGGTGTCCTGCTCTTATAATAATACATTTTAGTACGTATGGCGAAGAGTATCTGTTTTATAGCACCAATGCTAGTACTAATCGGGCTAGTAAACATTGAGCAGGTGGCCTTCTTCAGTGTTTGACACTTGATAGCCATAAAAATGTTTTATCTAGCTGATCTGGGTGCCTTTAAGTGATTCCGATCTTTTTCTTTTGATATTGGTCACAATTTTGTGACCCCAGCCATTAATCCTTTCCAGACCCAACATTTTCCATCCCTGCTTGGAGCCATTTCTATTAATTTACCCTATAGGAACACACAATGGTGAAAGCCAAACTGTCCATTAACTGTGATTCTTACAGCAGGAGTGTTATTGTTTTTCGCACACTAGACCGTCTTCTGTTTGCTGTCTGTTGTTGCAGCTGTCGTAATGTGACATATCTAGGTCTCTAAGGCGCTACGGAGGTATTTTTAGCTGCATCCTCCTAACATTGTGGAGTCTGTCTTATGGCAGCCATCTTGAACATTGAATGATTTCCGACCTCAGCCATTTTAAGAGTACTGCCAGAACGCCGATGTCAGCCATCTTTGAGATGTCTGCTTTCCAAGCGTCAGGGTTGTGACATCATTCTCCTCACAAAAAATATTATTATTATTATATTAACCACCTGCAAATTAACATTACTGGTTGGTCAGAAGTTACATGCATAACTAACTAATATAGAATGAAAATTTTATGGAAATGCTATTTAAAAATCCTAAGAAAAGCCATTGATCTAAAAGTTGTTTTCTTCCATGATTCATTCATGGTCATTATGATCCATATCACATGCTCACTGACAGATCTAGGTCTCTGGAAGGACAAGTGTATTTATTATAGCTGCAACGCAACATATTGGCAGCCATTTTACGAGCCCCATCAGCCATCTTGGTGTAATTGCCAAGAATGGCTATTACTGAATTGACTGTCCCTTATGTTATAGTCAAGACGCTCCTTGTCTCTGAATCGAAATACAATGAAATACCTTCAAATAACTCACTTATTGCGTCCTTCTTCACTATTTTACAATAATAAATTGACTGGATATAATGTAATGTATGCTAATAAAGTGAAATTCAAATAAGTCATAGTGCATATTCTCAAATTATTTGACACTGGTCACAACGCCTGGAGAGTCTCTTTTATTAAATGTCTAGTTTTTATGATATTTTCTGGCTCTTTCAGAAATTCAAGAAAGGACGATTGTAATAATGCATGTGTAATACAATGGTGTCGGGACCATTTATAGTCGAGTAGCGTTTGAGTCAAATGTGTTTGTATTACACAACATAAAAGATCCCCTATCACAGAGTGGCCTGACTAAATGCTGATCCATTGACGTTGAGTAACGAATTGTACATTTTGAGAAAGAGGAGGAATGTCGACTAATCCAATAACTGGGTTAGAATATTTTGTTTGTAGATTGACTATTGTGTTTGTGTCTTTCTGCATATTTAAACACATTTCTGTGTTTTGCTGTCGGTTCCTGTTTAGACCTGCTATGCTGTTCTATTCTGCCGTGGATTAGCCAAACAATAAGCGCTAATCACTATTGTCCAAACTGTTTATTGTATGCGGCAGTCTTTCTACGATGTGACTTCCATTATAACATGCAAATTGGATTAACCAACAAGAGAGGAAGTGTTATGTATAAATTGCAGGAATGGGTGTTAAGTTGCATTCTGTTTGGTTCCCACCACGTTCTACACAAGAGACATGACAAGCAAAGTAGACAAGTGCTCTGTGATCGTACACACGGCAAAAGCATCTGGTAGAGATCCTAACTGATTACCACAACATCTGCACAGACGGACTGTCCTGTCACCGGCAGTATAGCCCATCCAGATGCTTCGGTTTCCCCCACAGACAGACGCAAGGCTTTCCGTCGTACCGTCTGCTGTCAAGCTCCTAGAGGGGCCCACATCTTAATTCTGTGTGTTATTTCCAGTTACCTCCCTACCCATTATGTCTCCATTCCACATCGCCACCTCTAAATATGAACGCAGTTCCAAAGAAAACTGCGTACCAGCTTTCGTGACTGGTCCAAGATTTGGTGTTAGAATTGGTTCCAATGTTGACGTTGTTTATAAAAACTGGAAAATGGTGGACGCAAGTTGGTCCTCTTGCGCACCTCGTCCCCTGAAGACAGGTGCGCTCTCCTCAGCCTTTAAGCTTGTCAGAAATATCTATACTGAGGAACGACTGCGTCTGATATTTGTACAGTAACAGCTTCTGTTCCGTCTCGCAGTCGGGACACATCTTTGCCAGGGATCCGCACGGTGCGGCTACGGTGAACAGTAATACACAGGGAGAGAGAGAGAGCGAGAGAGAGAGAGAGAGAGAGAGAGAGAAGGATGGAAATGGAAAATGGAGATCTGAAATCCAGCAGGGGCATTGAAATGTCTCTTCTCTTATTTACAGGCAGGTCATGTTTTATAAGGTGATAGGGAAACGGATCAGACTTTATTTCACTACACTTTGCATTTGGGGTTGACAGGAACTCGCCATTTTAAAGAAAAGGAAAGTCCATCAAAGCGTAGGAGATATGAACATATTAAGAATACATATTTGTTTTTAATTAGTGGGAGGATACCTGGATGTCTCCCACTATGTCCCCAAGTATCCCATTAGAACCACTTCCCAAGTCCTTGGCCGACTTTAATGACAAAAGCCTTTTACGATGGTTTTGGATGAATAAACACTCAGTGCCAAATGAGAGTGACGCAGAGGGAGCCGGTTTGTCCATATGGGTACTTTGTGTCACACAGTAAATGATATTCAACCAAACCAAACTGGCAAGGTTTGTTCATTCATGACCCACCCATCCCATTCCCATTCAAACACTTAGTGCCTCCACACAGAGATCCTCCACCACCTGTTTGTCAAGCAATCACAATTGTCCCTCGGTTTGCAGCTGAGTCCAATACTGAAAATAACAGAAATAACGTGGAATAGATTGAATGTACGTGATGAAATAACATTGAGTACATTCAATGTACATGGTGAAATAACATCAATCCATTTAAAGTTGGTGAAATTCACGACGAGTGCATGGAGCCGTTCAGTGTATTTCCCTCCCGGGAGTATCTTGGGTTGGTAATGACCTTACGGTGAGATGCATGGTTTCTGTAACACTTTCCATTCCCATGTGTGTCCAGGTTCTTACATGTCGGTGGACGTCTCCCAGTACGACGTCGGGGAGAAATCTCGCTTTCAGCTCCCCGTCATGAAGGAGAACGACACCCACTGCATCGACTTCAACTACCTCCTGACCAGCCCCGATGGCTCCAGCCCTGGCACCCTCAACGTGCTGGTCAAGGTACGGATCCAGGGGTACCTCCCGCCCACCCTGCCCCCAGGATTAGAACACCCATAGAATCTGAACGCAAAAAAGCGTTCTCGGCCCGAGTAGAGCGGGCTGATTATTGGAAGGAGGAAAAATGTAGAGATGCGATTTTATTATGATATTATTTATACATCATACATAGGCATCCACTGTGCATTTGATTTAATGTAGAGCCAAGAACAGAAGGTTCTTACTGATGTTAACTGCTATTACTTTAACATCATCAAATATTCTAAAAACGTTATAAACATTTTTAGCTGCATGGGCAACGTAACAAATCCAGGCGACATACCGTCATGATGAGGATTATACCAGTGGCTTACCCTTGCACTAGCAAGTTGAGATCCAGATTCAGTTCAGACATTTTAGCAGCCGAGATTACCTTTTTTGGGGCTATGCGTGTCTCTTGTGTTTACCATCAGTTCAGAACACCAGTAGAACTCTGTGGATGTTGACTGGTTAGATGTTTATTCCGGGGAGGGGGAATGCGCTGGCTCAGAGACATGTTTTTTTCCGTGGCGGCGCTGAGTGTGTGATATTAGTTTTGCGCTGTTATGTGGTTCCATGACTCTGGCAGAGCGAGGGGGATCAAGGCAGGGCTGGAGAGGTTTGACAAGGGGAAACAAAGCGGAGAAAATGTCAGACTGCTTTCCCTTCTCCCTGGATACCAACCACTCGTGTCTTCTGATTTCTGCATTTTCCTTGGAGCATATCACTCATAGAAAGGGGATCTGAAGCAAAGCTTTTATTGTGAATTTGTATTCATCACCAAGCTATCAAGTGGTGAAACATGTTGGCCAATCCAACCTCTGCTAAAGTGTTATTTAGTGTTTTATTTGTAAATGTCATGTTGGCTATGATTGTGTCCCCTTTCTCTGAAGGTTAACAAGGGCCCCTTGGCTAACCCCATCTGGAACATGACATCATATACCGGTAAGGGCTGGATTAGACCGCTACATCATTAGATCGCCTTGCATGCCAAACTGAACTCTGTGTGCTTTACTCCCTATGTTCAACTGAATGCTGATTTTGGCCCTGTAGGTAAAGACTGGCTGAGAGCTGAGCTTGCTGTCTCCACTTTCTGGCCCAATGAATACCAGGTAAGAGACCTCAATAAAAAGATACACAAAATAATTTGTAACTTTACTTCTACTTCTGCTATTAAAACAATGATATAACAATGATGAATATTATGGAATACATAATAACTTGAGGTAAAACTCCTCGACCTCATTATGAATTGATTTGCACACACACACACACACACACACACACACACACACACACACACACACACACACACACACACACACACACACACACACACACACACACACACACACACACACACACACACATATATACTCACACCATCCTACACACACACATATACTCACACCATCCTACACATACACACACACACATCATCCCTCACACACAAACACAGTTGATGTATCTGTGTTGACGGCGGCTCAGGAGGTGGTGTTGAGGCTACACTGAAGGGTGGGGAGCGGTACTATGGGGTGTGGGGGTCACTGGGGGTTGAGTTATTGGGGGGAGGCGGGGGGGGGGTAGTGACTTCTCTGTAGTCTGATCTTGTACTCATGTTAATATTAGTTATTCTCAGCCTCCTGGCGTCCATACTCTCCCTTGCTTTCTGTTTCTGCAACTTGAAAGATGAAAATTACACAAAATGGCCCCACTACACTGTCAACAGTATGCAGTACAGTCAACTAAAACAAAACAACGGGGAGATTCACAAAACAATGACTTGGTCACTGCCACTTTCAGCCAATTAACCAATCAACTGGGTTTAGTCAAATGAATCCCAGGCTAGTTCTTCAATACACCGCGTGTCAGTGGGGTGTGTGTGTGTGTGTGTGTGTGTGTGTGTGTGTGTGTACGATGGTATGAGTGTGTCCCGGGCCTTCAGACGGCGGCGGTGTCCTCAGTATCTTGGCTGGCGACAGGGCGCCAACGTGTGTGATGAACGCGCAGTGTAATTAGCAGCTGGCGCGGCGCACATTATTGTCTTATTTTTTATTTTCTCCTCGAGGTACACAAGCTGTAGCTAGACATCCCCCCTGAGTTTGTCCTCCTTCCATCTGTCTCTGTGCCTCTCTCTCTTTCTCTCACTTTCCCTCTCTTACTGTCTCTCTCTCTCTTTCTGTCTCTCTCTCTCTGTCTCTCTCTGTCTCTCTCTCTCACTCTCTGTCACTCACTCACACTGTCTCTGTGCATCAGTCTCCATGTGCGTCGATGTGTCGGCACTCATCACTTTATCTGTCATTTCTGTGATCACACTCATTCTGCTGGTCTTTCTACTTCTGACACTGGGCTTCTCATTAACTGTGTGTGTGTGTGTGTGTGTGTGTGTGTGTTTGTGTATGTATGTGTGTTTGTGTGTGTGTTTCAATCTGGGGCTTGTGTCCTGACAGATGTTTTTGTTGTGAAACTACTTGTCCCTGAGAGATCTGGACGTACACACACACACACCACACACACCACACACACACACACACACACACACACCACACACACACCACACACACACACACACACACACACACACACAGAGACCGTGTTTGTGTTAGTTCAGATAGGCCCTGGGGACAGCTGCATGTTACAGTACAGTGTGTCTACTGTGGATGCATGTTCCTGCCGGTCCCCCTCTCCAAAGCCCACTCCCTGTATGGTGACTGGAGCGGATATTATGGGGCATGAAACTCATGTGTCAACATGTTTTAATTGAATGTAATGGTCCCGGCCTGCTGACGCCTATGTTAGTCTTTCAGGCTACCAAACGGGTTATTGGATACACAAGGTTATGAAGCCAGTATTTCATGTACCGACGTGTTCCCGTGTTAGCGCATCAGCTGGAGTTGTAATGAGAGCGCTTTCCTCTCTGGGGCCCTGAAGCGCACACAGACACACACACACACACACACACATATGCAAACGCATACACGTTCACACATAGTGATTTCAATATGATTGTATTATTTTTGGAGGGGAGGGGGTTACTTGTTGTTGTTGGTAACTCGTCTTTTATGCGCAGTGCTTCTTTTCCAGCGCTTCAGTCCAATCCATCATTGCTCAGGTCGCCCTTTGGGCTGGTGATATTTCAATCTTCCGCACGGATTATTCCTGAGCTTTCTCCCATGCACGGGCTGTAAATAGAACAAATCGATCATTTATCTTCAAAATGCCACATGATCATCATGTTAATGTAGGACCAGCCCCCCGCGACCCAAAAGTGAAAAGAAAAATGGAATCTATATATATAATAATAATAATATAGTTATTATATAAAGATTCTCCAAGATAGCGTAGCTAACGGACATAAAGGGCGCAGACACAAGGTGCAAACGCTCAGTGTGCGGTCTGCAACACATCCTTTTGTATTCCAAGGAAACGTTGCTGTACTCACAAATGGTTTGTGAAGAACCGCGGGGCTATTGGGCCCAGAGTCAGCCGGCCAGATGCTGGCAGACACACAACACAGACTCCCTGTCAGCCACGCAGACAGACAGACCGACAGGCACGCAGGCAGACGGACAGGTAGACAGGTAGACAGATGAAGGTATTAGAAGTGAAGATGCCTCTGCGCTCCTGTCTGTGAGCTGCGAGCGAGAGATGACGGAAGGCGGGTGAGGGGGGCTGGAATTGGAAGACAGAAAGTGATGGGGGGGGGGGGGGGGGGCACGGTGACAACCGACGGGCGATAAGCTGAGAGTAAACAGTTTGTGGCAGATTTCTGTTCACAGGTGATGAATGACAATAATCTCTCCTTTGCTTCCCCTATCTGTTACAACCTCGCCCCTTCTCTTTTCTCCTCTTCTCCCGGGCTTATTACAGAGATACTCACTGAGTGAAGCCCATTAGTAAACAGATGGCAAGGAAGAGCACAGAAAGACAGAAAGAGATTGATAGAAATGGGCGCAGGAAGAGATGGAGGGGATGATGATGATGATGGGTGGAGGATAAGGGAAAAGGATTGATGGATAGAAGGAAGGAGGATGAGAGCGGATGTGGAATTTGCATATTTCCATTCCCCCCCCCCCCCCCCCATGCCATGGCATCTTGATGGGAGGGGCTTGGTGGGGAACTATGAATGACGAGTGTTTCATAGGGTTGTAACCTCAATAAAACAATATAAATAAACGGTAGACTGTACCATATACCGACTTTGCTGTTTCCAGTCAATATTTCAAATGGATAGCGTCTGAATACAAGTCCAATCCAAATCCAGTGTTTTGCTCCACCTTGATAACAAGGGCACGAGTGTCCATCTTGATCTCCAAACGGGTTCCTGGGAGGGGAAGAGCGAAAGGAAAAAATCAAGGTGTCCATAACTTGGATACGTGAATCAATCATTTTAATCAAACTCTCCGGTGGTAGCGTTGACATCTGATTTATCAGCGGGGCCGCTTGAGAGCGCGCGGGGGATGCGCCGCGTGTGATTGATGAGCGGTTAGCGTAGTTTAGGTGGCTGCTCACCCCTCACGTCCCCGCCGCCAATGGCACTCATTACTTCTCATTAGCGGCGCGGACGCCATCTTGGCCGTCCCTAAGGCGATGGCCACCTCCGACCAGCGCGTGTCCCGCCGGTCTGATCTGCCTCTATATGCACCTTAATTGTAAAACCTGAACATAAAGGAGCCTCCTTTTTTACGGATATTTCAATGTGATTTCCCACTAATATTTAGCTCCATCTCCAGGATCGAAAGGTCTGGAAACATAAGTGATTTGATTTGATTACAATGCTGAAGGTTTTACCACCTGGCACTTCAGGCAGCAGCCCTGGGAGCAGGGAGACATTTGTTGTGCTCCTCTTGGAGGTTTCTTCATTCTTCTTGCTGGGTGTTCGCCCGGTAAAGTCCTTTGCTACTGAAATCCTGACAAAGGCTTCTACAAATACATCTTTATATTTTGTAGACCCAATGTTTTCAGTTCTAACCACATCTCTCTATCTATCTATCTCTCTCTCTCTCGCTCTCTGTCTCCCTCTCTCTCTCTCTCTCTCTCTCTCCCTCTCTCGCTCTCTCTCTCTCGCTCTCTCTCTCCCTCTCTCTCTCCCTCTCTCGCTCTCTCTCTCTCTCGCTCTCTCTCTCTCTCGCTCTCTCGCCCTCTCTGTCCACAGGTCATATTCGAGGCAGAGGTCTCGGACAGCAAGGCCGGTTTCATCGCCATCGACGACATCCAGGTGCTCAGCTACCCATGCGGTAAGGCCATTAGCATTAGCCGGTGATTAGCCGTAGTCCACTGCATACGCCACTGATGGCTTTGGACCAGTAATTAGTCTGTACCTACCACGGTTTTTGGTTGCAGCCGACTGCTTAGATAAGTAGCAAGGTGACACAGTAAAGGGTGGTGGTGGGGGGGTGAGTGCAACGAGAGAAGGACAAGCGGCGGGGGAGGGGGGGAAGAACGGGGGTGGGTGGCAACTGAAGGGGAAAAGACATCAAGAGAAACAGACAGATAAAGAGGGAGCGGGCGAGTGTGAAGCGAGAAATGAGACAGTATTAGGGCAATCATGGAGTAAGGGAATTCAGACCACTCAGCACTTTCTCTCCCTACCACCCACCCCCCCCCCCCCCCCCACACACACACACACACACACACACACACACACACACACACACACACACACACACACACACACACACACACACACACACACACACACACAGGCACACACACACACACACACACACACACACACACACACACACACAGGCAGACATACACAAACACACTAACACACACACACAAATATAGACACACACCAGGCGCATACACAGGCATGCACGCACACACACAAACACCCCCACCCACCCACCCAAACAAACATTGACATACACAAACACACAGAGACACACACACACACACACACACACAGATAACAGTAGCTATCTTGTCTGCAGCTAACAGAGGAGCAGTGAACATCACGATCCAACTCCTGCCAACCTTCTATGTCTCCTTCTCTCCTTTCCTTTCCTTTTCAGCATTGGTTGATTTCAGCCTCCAAAGTGCACAGTTCTTTTTTTCAATGTAGCAATGTACAGCATGTTCTCAGCTCAACATTTAGGCCAGCAGCCCATAATGATAAGACCCAGTGAAAGCAAGGGATCTCAGGCTCCAGCGACTATATTTTTGTGGTTGTTGCATTTGTTACTTTGGACAAGGACACTTGGAACGGAGCTAGTCCTCAACCTCCACAGTGGACACATTCATCCTGCAGCTGCATTTTCTGGACAAACACACGCACACACACAAACACACGCACACACAAACATGCACACACGCGCACGCACACACGCACGCACACATACAAAGGCGCACACACAGGCATACCTATACGTATCTATACACACACACAAATTCCATCACCAAGAGGGTGTGCTATCTATGATTGGAATCGCCTCCCCTGAATGAAAACGTCAAAGTCAGGACCCTGAGAAAAACGCTTTCTTTCCCCTCACTATTTGTGTTAAAGTTTGGAGATGCTTGAGGCCATTATATAAATAATTTACATTCTCATGAACCCTATTTGACGTCATTTAAGTGCAAAAACGCTCTGTATATGATAAGCATAGAGGTGAACTCCAGTGTCATCGTGCGTGTATGGGCTGTCAGCATCATCCGTGTCCCAGCATCATCACATAAACAGTGTTGTACAGCTGCGCTCACTCTTCTGTGCTTTTAACCGTGTTTCCTGTAGATAAATCGCCTCATTTCCTGCGTCTGGGCGACGTGGAGGTGAACGCCGGACAGAACGCCACCTTTCAGTGCATCGCTACCGGGAGGGAGACGTCCAATAACAAACTTTGGCTACAGGTACGCACACACACACACACACACACACACACATACACACTCCTTAACATTTAATATCAAGTGTATACTATTATAAATCTTGACATGGTATACTGGTATATGGTATATACTGCTGTGTGTATGGTAGAGACTCTCTGAGACCAATACATTGAAGGGAACATAACATATTTATTGTGATGTAGTATAATGTAGCAACCATAGGGCAGATATACATGTACCTGTACCAATCAAAACAGTCACAGCAATAGAACTACAGCCGTCGGTCATAAATGTTACACGCAGATAGACAAGTTAAACAAGATGGTGTTGTTGTATAGACTAGCAGTATACACATGCACACACACAGGCACACACAATTTATCTGCCCTATACACCCTAGCAAGTTGATTAAGAGCTTAATAGCTGCTGATCGCATTAGGGCTATATTGTGGTGATGACCTGTGTGTGTGTGTGTGTGTGTGTGTGTGTGTGTGTGTGAGCACGCGTGCTTCTGTATGTGAGCGTGTGTGTGTTGATCAGTGTGTGTGTGTGTCTGTGTGCTCTCAGCAGCACTGCTTTGTGACCTTGGGCAAATCATTTAACCCCTCATTAGCTATGGCGGCTTTCTCTTCTGCTGACAGTTGGCTTTTTTTTCATCCCCCTCATCCTTCCGAAGGCTAATACCAGACTGTGTATCTGTTTTCGTTTGCTTTTTGTTGTCTTTTCAAGAGGAGAAATGGTGAAGACATCCCCGTGGCTAAGACCAAAAACATCAATCACAGACGATTCGCTGCCTCCTTCCGCCTCAAAGAGGTGACCAATCAGGATCAAGATCTGTATCGCTGCGTCACCCAGTCGGAGCGTGGCTCCGGGGTGTCCAACTTCGCCGGCCTGATTGTTAGAGGTCAGTCTACATCCCCTTTGCCCGTCCCAAGATTTTGGTTTGATTTCGTGTTGATTGGCTCTTAAATACTTAGGTTTGGTTAGGATACCTTATTGTCCATCTACCATGACAGAAAAAATGGTCTTTGGTGGTTCTTCATTTAAGAAACTGAAAAATACCGGCATGCAACAATTCACAACAACTCGTTACATGTATGTATATATATATATATATATATATATTTCGGTATATTTCGATATTAAAAAGTTGGTAAAACATTACATTTTTCACTAGTATTCCATAGAAAGAGAGGCAGGTTTAGGCTCGAAGTTGCAACTGGGCTATCTTTAGAGGCTTCATTTGTCTCGTGATGTTTGCCGGAGCACAAACCTTGCCACCGGGTGACGGTGACTCTGTGACTCTGACGATGGTCATATCACCAGGAACCAATCCCTAACAAAATATTTGCATACAGGTTTGCCGTGTTAAATGTCTCTCAGCGGAAGGTAATCCACCGTGTCTCAAAGTTCAACAGAAATAAATAACTAAACTCATTAGGGAGCTGTTATGTGTCTGTGTGTGTATTTAAAAGAGAGCGAGTCTGTGGTTTTGTCTGCGTGTGTGTTTGAATCCCAAAATGTATAAAAGTGTCTGTTGGTGTGTTTGTGCAAATACATCAAATCTGTGTGTACGTGACTGCAAATGTGGGTGTGGAGTGTGTGTGTGTGTGTGTGTGTGTGTGTGTTTTCTAGCTGTCATGTGCTGCTGACATGTGGTTAATAAGGTGTCACCACTGTGTTTTTGAGACGGAATGCTTTATTCATTCACATCCGATGACTTACATATTCAATTCATCTGCCAGGGAGAGAGAGAGAGAAAGAGAGGCGGGGGGAGGGGGGAGCATTAGATGGGACTGACAGAAAAACGGAGGGAACAGACGATGGAAGAAAGGCAAGAGAAAGGGAAGGAATGGGTTGGAAGGGAGTTAGTGTTGACTGCAAGCTCTCGTTATCCAGCGGAGATACTGTATCTATATCGGAATGAGGACTACGTGAGAATATGAGAGAATATGTAAACAGCCGAGCAGAGAGTCATGTTTATTCTCCTGCATAAGAGATGAGAGAAGGAGGGAAGAGAGCAATCAGAGTTCCAGCGTAGCGTTGGCCTTACTATAAATATATATTCATAGTTCTTTCTATATATAAATGTATACTATAAATGCAATGGACTGTGGCCATCTGATCAGATCGTCTGTTTAGTTGGGTTGGGGGTTCCATCCCTGCAGCTTAAACAAGATCCGAGTGCTGGGGCAGTGTTAGGGGGTTAATTCCAGGCTTACCTCAGCATGTCACTAGCAAGGCACCAACAACTGGGTGTTTGTGTGTGTGTTTTGTGTAATGTATATGTGTGTGAAAAACAGATGGGTGTTATAGAAATGGTTTTGGGAGAATGTGGAATATTCATAAGTAGGTTCCACCCCACTGAAGAGGAATATCTTAAGTGTCTCATGTTTATTTATCGAGAACATCTATTGTGAAAACGCATTGGTATGTGTGGGTGAAAGAGGTAAGGAGTGTCGGAAGCAGAGACTGGTGTGTCTGAACATGAATAGCATCAATCTACAGCACATGCATTACTAATATATGGGTGTTGGATCCAAGACGCTGCTCGCTGTGCCAGAAGAAGACATATCCACCATCCCTTTCTTTACTTTGGAAGAGAAAAGAGTGGATTGGTGATGATTATGATTATGGTGATGATTATTCTTTATCGACATTATATATTGATATATATATATAGTTGGTTAGTAAGTTTAAATATAAGAGGATGTCAGTGTGTTGCCTCATGTGTGTGGAGCGAGGACATCAGATAGCGATGAGCAAGCCAGAGGGAAATGAAAGACAGCGGGAGTTTCATTTTCACATATTTATTTTACTGCTGCTTCCTGAAAAGTCGCCTTGCTTTTCTGATTTGGTCCATATATATATATATATAAAATGCTTTGGTTCACATCTTGCTTTATTGATGTATTGTGAATATAAGATTGGCAGGAGAGAGATCGCAATAATGCGATTGGACAATACCAAGGTCCAATAGGGGCTTGCTTATCGTGACAATCATACTTCTCTTTGTACATAGTATAATATACAATATGTATGTATCTCTTCCCCCATTGGAACCACTCTATCAAACCATCCAAAACATATAGTGGGAGCCGTGATTCTTCTGAGTCTGACAGATAACGTAATAGACCGTATGGGTGATGTCTCGATGAAGAGGGGCTAGATGGATGGATGAAATGGATAGAAGATGGCTGACATGGCTGGATAAATGATGGGTGGGTGACTAGTAAGGGTCGAAAACGAAACATGGATGGTTTGAAGGTGTATGGAAAAATGCAATAGGTTCAACTAAGTGTGTGTGGGTGTGTGTATTTTGGGGTTGGGGAAGGAACAGGTGTATAGTGTGTGTGTGTGTGTGTGTGTGTGTGTGTGTGTGTGTGTGTGTGTGTGTGTGTGTGTGTGTGTGTGTGTGTGTGTGTGTGTGTGTGTGTGTGTGTGTGTGTGTGTGTGTGTGTGTGTGTGTGTGTGTGTGTGTGTGTGTCACTAGTCGTTTGGTCATAGCTTAGCTCTAATAAAGTCTTGCCCTCTGGTCACTTCAGTGACAGAATACATCATCATGCTAGCCTGTATCAAACACACACACACACACACATCACCATGCCAGCATGAATTACACACACACTATCCATGGCCTAAAAAGCTCCTGCAGCATTACCGTCACACACACACACACACACACACACACACACACACACACACACACACACACACACACACACACAAGTTAAAGTATCTTTAAACTACAATTAATTTGCTTTTGTCGATTTTTCAACCTTCCTTCATCATTCGACAGAAAGCTTTCTAGTAAGGTCTTCCTTCATTGTTTCCTAAAGAAAGACGCACGCACACACACACACACACACACACACACATACACACACACACACACACACACACACACACACACACACACATACTCACACACATACTCACACCCACAACTACAACTAAGACCACACACACACACACACACACACAGAAAAAAGTCAGTCCTGCCCTCTCAGTCCTGAGTATTAGTGACAGGTTGGGCTTCAGGCAGTGTAAAACTGTAGAAAATCTGAAAATGACCACTGTTGTCTATCAACAGCATTGCCTGAGACGCATGCATTCAAAGGAGTGTGCACTCTAGCACAACTGCCTAGTGGTGGAGGTCACATGTCCAAATAGTTCCATAGTCATGTCAGCATTGGCCTGCAAAAAAAAGCTCAACTTTATTGACAAGGTTGCCAACAACGGCTAACAAAGAAGATGCCCGGTGGCTGGGTGCAGGCTTAACTGTTTTGTCTCTCTCACTCGCTCTCGCCCTCTCTCTCTCTCTCTCTCTCTCTCTCTCTCTCTCTCTCTCTCTCTCTCTCTCTCTCTCTCTCTCTCTCTCTCTCTCTCTCTCTCTATCACTCCCTCACTCTCCCCCCTCTCTCTATCTCACTCTTTCTCTCTCTCTATCTCTCTCGCTCGCTCTCACTCTCGCTTTCTCTTTGTCTTCATATATCTGCTGCAGTTTTCCTTTCTATATCCCCCTCTATCTTTCCTTCTCTGTCATACTTATTGCACAAACAAACACACACATGCACACACAGGGTATGGGGACGCATACTCAAGGGGAGATGAACCCCCCCCCTCCTTTCTTGTGCACAAAACAATTGTGATCAAAAAACATCTACAAAATAAACCATGACGAAGAACAACAAACAGAACAGAACAAAAACCATAAAGCCACTTCTACTGTTAGTCCCTCTAGAGTCCCGTAATGACCCACTTCCATTTCTCACTGTGCCCGTTTGATCTATCTTATCTATCGCAATGTCTGTGTTTTATTCATTTATGTATTTATTTATGTATGTGCACAATTATATTGGCACAAACACAGCAAGACATATATTTGTAGTTTCATTGTTAAGGACTTTTCTTTCCAGAATTTCTTTTGAATGTTTTGAGTAATACTATTATAGATTATATTGTATTTGTTTGTTCACCGCTGAGTCGTCGTTTGGCTTGTTGTGTTGTGCTTGTTTGAATTGTGTTGAAAACTGTCAGCCTGCACCCGTCTGCAGGAGCCACTTCATTGTTCATTATCTAGTTTCAGGTGTGTGTGTGTGTGTGTTTGCGTGCGTGCGTGTGTGGTGTTGGTGGATGTCAAACTCTGATGAGACATTTCCCAGCCTGCACCTCTCTGACAGCCATCTGCAACACAAACACACACACCGACATATATTGCCTACCAGATATACACAACATAGGACGGCAGCTACAAGATGAAATATTAAAGAAACAATGTGCAATGTAGAAAATACCCACAGACTCTGAGGTAATTTTCATATTGATGACATTGAGAATCAATCTAAATCTCACAGAAAATCGGTTATTTAAAAATAGGAAGAACAGTGGTCTTGTGTGTTTGTGTGTTTACATATTTGTGTGTGTCTGTGTGTGTGGGAATCACACTATCAATATCCATCCATAACAGAAGTGATTTCCTGATCCTGTTTGGTTTCAGTACAGTGAGTACATACGAGGTGTGTGTGTGTGTGTGTGTGTGTGTGTGTGTGTGTGTGTGTGTGTGTGTCTGCCCGCGTATCCCTGCCTGTGTCAAGTTAGATAAATCTTTGATGCGGCGGGTGTCACGGTTGCGTGTGCGTGTGATTGCGTCGGGCTGTCACCTCGTCAATCATATGCGCGTGACAGGTAGCACTGATCTGACTCACTGGCCCTGATCCCTGCTACATCCATCATAGACAACACACACACTCACTCACTCTCTCACACACACACACACACACACACACACACACACACACACACACACACACACACACACACACACACACACACACACACACACACACACAGCAACAGAGGCAGTATCATAACTCTGACAGAGGATCACGAAGCAGAAATTCAATCAAATGATCTTTTTTTAAGGCGATATTGTTGCTCCATTTTCTTATATATATATATATATATATATATATATATCTTTGTGCTTCATTAAGTGTTGTTATTCTAGTGCATTGGCTTGATGGGATAAATGGTGGAACAGCCAAATGTTCACACTAGCCGTGTTGTGGTGTGTGTGTGTGTGTGTGTGTGTGTGTGTGTGTGTGTGTGTGTGTGTGTGTGTGTGTGTGTGTGTGTGTGTGTGTGTGTGTGTGTGTGTGTGTGTGTGTGTGTGTGTGTGTGGAATCATACAGAAATCAATGAATGTTTATACGTTCAGGCACTGATCGATTGTTTTGTCCCCCACTACAGAGCCGCCGCGCCCCATCGCCCCGCCCCAGCTGCTGGGCGTGGGCCCCACCTACCTCCTGATCCAGCTCAACGCCAACTCCATATTCGGGGATGGGCCCATCATACTTAAGGAGGTACTTTCTCATGTACCGACGCAGAAACCGTGAAACTGACGCAGTGATCTAACATTCATGCTGGGATTTATCCGTCAAAGCGCAGGAACCTCCTGCACATAATTTCTAATGCAACACAGTTAATGCTACCCCAAAATGTTTGTCACATTATCCATATATCATTGATTTGCTTACTAATGCGGGGATCGGACTACACAGCATTTTTCACCATGTCAAACTAGGCGATTATTGTTTTAATAAAGAAATTGCCTAGAGGTCAGGATTTGATCAACCATGGCGTTGGAAGCACTCAGTGTACACTTTGCAGGAGTTGTCTGACAATATGAGAACAGTACAAGTAATTGCAAGCTTTTGACCATGTCATACAACACGGCAAGACTGCCTGGCAGCTTATCCTGACGCTCTGAATCAACCACGACGCTGGAAGTTTCTCTGCTACGGCAAAATCGCGTTGAACGCTCGAGTTAGGTTTAGTGTAGAATTTGTGTAGTCTGATCGCGGCATTAGTCCTCCTGACACGTGAAGCTACGCCTGTAAATCCAAGCGTGTGTCCTAGCGATTGATTGATTGATTGATTGATTGATTCCCTGACATGGCTCTCTCTAGGTGGAGTACCGCATGACCTCGGGCACCTGGACGGAGACCCACGCGGTGAACTCTCCCAACTACAAGCTGTGGCACCTGGACCCAGACACAGAGTACGAGATCAGAGTCCTGCTCACCAGGCCCGGCGAGGGGGGGACAGGCATGCCCGGACCCCCACTCATCACCCGCACCAAATGTGCAGGTAGAGACGTCTGTCTGTCTAAATGTCAGTTCCTCCTATCAGTCTGTCTGGGTCTGTCTGTCTGTCTGGGTCTGTTTCTGTCGGTCTGTGTCTGTCAGTCTATCTGTCCTTTTCTGTCTATCTGTCCGTCTCTCTTTTTAGGGCTGGAACATTTAGTCTATTAGTTGGTCAACAAAAACATTTTGTCATTATCAAGTGCAAGCACTGATCATTAACTGCTTAATGGTTTAGAAATTCAAATATTTGGTTCATGGATCATTATAAAATTAATCCTTCAGCTTTTCTTGGCTGCTTGTCAAATAAAGCAAGCAAAATTTAGACAACACTTTGGTAAAATGTGATGTGCATTATTATTTATGCTATTATTTAAAGGTATAGTATGTCATTTCTGCCGCTAGGGGTCTCTCAATCAAAATTCGAACAAAAGACGTAGGTTGATAATGTTGTGAAGTAGCATGGGATCATGGGAGTTCAGTTCAGCACCATGGGATCATGGGAGTTCATTTCAGCACCATGGGATCATGGGAGTTCAGTTCAGCACCATGGGATCATGGGAGTTCAGTTCAGCACCATGAGAGGCAGAAATCATGTTCACGGACGAGTTAATGTATTAAAGTTGTATTGACGTTACGTTTAGTCACGGGGGGGAAGTTGGAAGGTAATTGGGAATTCAACAGATATCCACGCTTCGAATTACAGTGATCAGACGTGGGGAACTGAAGACTTGATCACCGGTATAAGCTACGGTGTGGTTGTAACGCACATAGACTGTATATAATACAGGTTAAACTGACTAAACATAGACTGTATATAATACAGGTTAAACTGACTAAACATAGACTGTATATAATACAGGTTAAACTGACTTAATATAGACTGTATATAATACAGGTTAAACTGAATAAACATAGACTGTATATAATACAGGTTAAACTGACTAAACATGGACTGTATATAATACAGGTTAAACTGACTAAACATGGACTGTATATAATACAGGTTAAACTGAATAAACATAGACTGTATATAATTCAGGTTAAACTCACTTTCCATATGTGTACATTGGTGGAAACCATTGCATTTTCACACCAAAAAAGAGCCTACAAAAGAAGTAGAGCCCATGTTTTTGATTTGAGTTTTGGGGTATTTCTGGCATCCCTCATACCTATTTGTGAACTCCGGATAGATTTTTCATGAATTCAGCAGCCGTCTTCTTGCGGGGAATAGCGAACAACAGTCCTTCCTCCGACGCATGATCATGTTATAATTCAGAGAGGATGGGCTATCCGGGATATACAGACGGTCCGTTGTCAGTGTGTTAGTGAAGCGAGCCAGCGAGAGCGAATCAATGCAGCTCTACAATAAAATGCGATTTTACCCATTTCAAATAGTAAAAAATAGGCAATGTATGGGAAACGCTATCGATTGGGGATGGTGTCCTTCTCGGACAGTTGCAAAAAGGAGTTACTAATAAATGCCCCGACAAAGTAAAGTCTATGTGTGGGGAACACTGCATTAGCTTGGCTGGGATGTGCCACTTGTCATAGTAGCACATCGTAGTAAGCTAGATCGATATTGAAATATGATATCAATAAATGAGGTCTCTACTGTATACCGTTTTTGCAGCCTTCCCTTGAACTTAGGGGGTGCAGGGGATGTGAAGCCATTGACATGCGAACTCTCCTAATGTAGCTGACCGTTACCTTGAATAAAACTACAGATTTCTCTGGGTTGTAACTTGTTGGAAATAATTCAGGATAATGTAAGTAGATTATGTACGTTTGTAGATAATTCTATGCAGAAATGTCACATATTATACTTTTAATTGATATTTGGAAAAACTAACGTTACATGTTAGATTAATCGACTGCAGCCCGACTCTGTTTGCTGGTCTTTGGATAAAAAAAAAAAGGATGTAAATATTTTATATTTTGTATCTATTTATTATCTATCTGTTGCTTGTCCGCCTCAAAGAGAGCGTGATGGTGAGAGAGAGGGAGTTTGTCTAGCTATTCCGCCAGCATTACGGGAGAGAGATGGAGAGGTGTAGGAAGCAAATGGTTGAAGAGGCCCGCTTAACCCAGGCCACAGTTGCTCTTTTACTGAACCGATGGGGAGAGAGAGCATGTGATTGAAATCATCAGAGCTCTATCCACCTCGCATTACTTTCTCATCTCTTTCTCTTGCACTCTCATGCTTATTTTCACATTCTGCCTATTCAGATTGTCTTACTTTTTGCTTTACTGCGCAGTTCTCCTCTCTCTCTCATTCTCCCCTTCCCACTCTCTCTTTCATCTTTTTTGCCCACCTTTACCCTCACTTTTTTCCCTTTATTCTGTGTCTCTCGCTCTCCCTCTCGCTCTGTCAGCGAATCAATAGACAGAGGGCAGAAATGGTGTCTGACATTTGTAGAAATAAACGACTGAAATATGAACCCCGCTTGCCTGGGGGGAGCGAGATTGACAGAGAGACCCAGAGAGGGAGCGACAGAGAGCGAGAAAATGGAGAGAAGCGAGGAGCTACAGTGAGGAACAGAATGAGAAGAGGGAGCTGGTAATACAATGGAAAACAATGAATGTGGGAAAAGGCTGGCGCGCCGAGACAGAGCGAGAATGATGAAACCACAGAATGAAGATGAAAGAGAGAGAGAGGAGGATAGGAAAAACTCATAACCACAGGGCTTGACTGATGTCTACCAACTTCTGTGATGTGATGTGTGTGTGTGTGTGTGTGTGTGTGTGTGCGTTTCTGTCCTTTTGTGTGTATTTTGTTTGTGTTGTATTTGTTTAAATGTGAATGCACGTCGACAGACAGGAAGTCCTAGTGGTGTTCATCCCACTCACGAAGCGAATGGCTTCCTGTTTGACAGGAAGAGGAAATTAATCTCTGTCCAACTTGTACAGCGCGCGATTTGTAAGCTAATGCGATTAACACTCAATAGTTCAGTTAAGGATATGCCTGCCTAGTGAACCTGGTAGGGTGGGAAAGGCATTCCATGAAACTTTGATTGAATTGCCTTTGAAATTTAATAAAATTACATTTGAAATGTATATACAACAAAGTTCTTTGTTGTATATAGAACAAAGAACTTTGTTTGCACTAAGTTCTCCTAAGTACAGCAAACAAAGGTTTGCAATAATTTGAATTTTTGATGACTTGATCTTTTTAAAAGATTGAATATTAAGAAGCAATGTTTATATTTTTTCTCAGGTATCCTTTATCTAATACAATTACTTTTGATAGTTGGACTGATCTAAAAATTTTGTCCAAAGACAATCAGCATTACAGGATATCAGGAACACTTCTTTAAAATTAAAATGCTAAGCTAATATATCCTAGTTGTGCACTTGCAGCTCTTTTAGCTTTCTTACATGATTTCTTGCGAGTATTTTCTGCCCTCCAGTGGTCAGTATTAAGTTCATGCTGCTTTAATAATTTTTCCAATAGTCAGTTATACACATTATACAAAATATAATATTTTTGGCATTTGGCAGTCTATCAGCAATTAATGAATGTTGTGGACATTGTTGATACAATATATGCAATGTGACAACACAGTGAGGAAAATGTATTTCCGAATATTATGCCGCCCATATTAATATTGCAGTGGAAGCACTCTCCATTTCCTGTTATTTTGAATTTCTTTTTCTCGCTCTCTTTATCTAACTCTCCCTCTTCTTCTCGGGGGTTATTCATCGTGTTGTACACGCACAGACACACACACACACACACACACACACACACACACACACACACACACACACACACACACACACACACACACGGAAAGTGAGGCCAGAGGTAGAAATGTTATTTAAATGGTAATGATTTCTTTGCCTTTTTCTGTTTGGTTAGGTTTGTCTCATCCTGCCACCTGTAGCTTGCCAGATTTGTAGTATATAATATGATGGACATGCAGGCATTGACTCCCACGTGGAGATACACACACACACACACACACACACACACACACACACACACACACACACACACACACACACATACAAACACACACACATATATGTGCATGACGCTTGACGTAGAAACATCAGCCAAACACAAAAACTGCTTGATTCATGTATTTGAGGACACAAAGGCACACACAAACACAAACACACGATACAGGGTAATTGATACAACAGACACATGATTTCATTTTGTAACTTCTCGTTTCTATGTCAATCATTTTTCCTGTTAATTTCTTCACATTTGTCTTTATTATGTTAATCCCATTCATTGTTGTTTGTCTTTCTCTTTACCCATCTTCCTCCCTTTCTCGCTTCTCAGTCTCCCTCTCTCCACTCCATCTCATTCTCTGTCTCGCTCTTTCGCTCTCTGTCTCGCTCAGTCTCTTGATTTTTCTTTCATGTGATTTATTGCTCTTGTCTAAGGGGTGAAAAATAATCAACTTGAAGTGGAGACTCGTTTGTGTGTGTGTGTGTGTGTGTGTGTGTGTGTGTGTGTGTGTGTGTGTGTGTGTGTGTGTGTGTGTGTGTGTGTGTGTGTGTGTGTGTGCTCATGTGCAAACGCTTGTGTGTCTAACTTGCCATGACCAAGGATTTTTCAGCTGAACATTTCAGGATTTGGATTAAAAGCTACTTTATCACCTAGTGTCTCTCACACACTAGCACACACACACACACACACACACACACACACACACACACACACACACACACACACACACACACACACACACACTTTTTCACAAAACCACACACAGCCACAGAAGATCCTTTGCACAGATGAGAAGGTCACAATACATTCCAAGTTGCTTCATCTCGCACATCACTTCGCATTCACAGAAGCTCACAATCCCACAAACAAATAGGTGCACGCATTCAAACTCGAAGTAAACAAACACACACACACTCACACTCACCCTCACCCTCGCACACCCTCACACACACTCACTCTCACCCTCGCACACACACACACACACCCTCACACACACACACACACACTCTCCCTTGCACACACACACTCACACACGCCCTCTCAGACACACACACACACACACACACCCTCACCCTCGCACACACACACACAAACACAAACACACAGGTGAATATTATATGGCGGGGTCTTCTGCAATGTGGCTAATAGCCTCCCCCCCACCATGCTCCTCTTCTCTCATCCTCTGCTCCCCGTTGCCTTTCACTCACCTCCTCCTCCCTTATCCTGCTTTCCTCCCCCAAGGGAGGGCGGGAGGGAGGGGTGCAGAGTTCACTTGGTCCGTGCCTTTTGTTTAGCATTCTTTTAATTGTGGCCTCTGGATTGGGCCGATATGGGGCTCACGCCTTTGTCTCTGTGTGCTGGTTATTGTTGTGGCTCCACAAAGCCCCATCTGAGGGGAACAAAGCCACCCCCTTTTTGTTTTGCCACTGTTTGTTTGGTGGGTTCCAACATGAATCCAGCCATTTGTCTGTGTTAGTCGGAGGAGGGTGGGGAACCAGTCAGCCCCCGTGGCTCGACGTTGGAACGGGTTCCGCCCGTCGTTGGCCCCGTTCCAAACTGGTTATCTCTGCTCCTCTCTCTCTCTCTCTCTCTCTCTCTCTCTCTCTCTCTCTCTCTCTCTCTCTCTCTCTCTCTCTCTCTCTCTCTCCCGCCGCTCATCCCCTGCTGCAACACCTTTCATTTTCTCCCCCATGTTTGGCTTTTTGTTTACACTGCTCTTTCTTTCATTTGCCCGTACTTTTATTTCATCTATATTCACGTCAGGGACTGGCTTACCTCCCTCCCTCTTTCTCTTTCCTCCCCTCTGCCTTTCTTCTTCCCTCTCTCTCGCTCTCCCTCTGCCTCTCTCGCTCTCCCTCTGCCTCTCTCTTTCTCTCACTCTGTTTCTCGCTCTCTTTATATATATTTAAATAGACTGTTTATATGCATTACAAGCAATGCATTATGGGTCAGGAGGGGAATAGGGCTTTAAAAAACCATGCAGGATAGAGAAGAATAGGTGACCTCTGTTTAGCACGCACAAGTTGAGCGCTGGTGCATGCTTGCGCATGTGCGTGTGTGTGTGTGTGTGTGGTTTGGTATTTCGTTTTAATTCCGAGTTGAAAAGTCTCTGTGTGAAGGGTTGTTAGCACCAAGAGTCCCGGAAATCAATACAATTTATTACACAGCCTAATGGTGTGTGTGTGTGTGTGTGCGCGCGCGCGAGTGCATGCGTGCGTGATGGGGGTGCCTAATAGCTAGGTTTATGGCAGGGATCACAAGTATTGATTTCAACAGGAAGACCCAGCCAGTGAGAGAGTGAGGGAGAGAGATAGGAGGGTTTTAGGCAGAGACAGAGTGAGAGAGAGAGACAGGTTGGAGAGAGAGAGAGAGTGAGAGGAGCTTGTAAAAGAAGGGCAAAAATTGGAAGAGACGAGAAGGGGGATATCTCTCGTTCTCTTTCTCTAGTTAAATGTCAAGCATCCAATAACAGGTTGACACAGGAACGAAATTCTCAGACCCCGCAGCTAAAACACACACACACACACACGCCGATAATATTTGCTTAAAAGTTGGGCCAGTTGCACCAGCTTTGCGTGAGTTCAAACGTAGTCTAGTTATAGCATAAGTTGGAGTTTACACATTACTAAATCAAAACGAGTTGCACATTACAAACTAGTTATTACGTAGCGCATAGCACTTACTAAATATTTGCACCCACCCCTAATCAGGTGTAAATGGTGACAATAATCTGCGAATAAAAATATTCTATTATTATGGGGGTTGATGGCTAGGACCGCGGCACTCAGTGGGCATTGCACAGAACCCAGCAGCCGGCTTCTACACAATGCAGTGCCAGTTCAACTTTTTAACTTTTTTACAACACAAAGCTATTCTAGAGTACATGAGTACTACAAAAGTTACAGTCAACTCCGACGGTGCCATGCAAATCGATGTCCTCTCCAGTCTTCTTAAGCCATTCCTTGTTCACATCGTAACTTGTAGATTTCAACCCCCCCCCCCCCCCCCCCCCACACACACACACACACACACGTGTATAAATACCGCAGACTTGCTGTTAATATCGGAAGGATATTGGACTTGGAAAGCCTTTGCATCTCTTATATTTAAGCTAGAAGATGTTTGCACATGCATTGAAGTAGATCCTTCCATCCAGAGACAACGGAGAGATGGGAATTGTAGTCTTTATTCCAGGAACCTCTTTTAAGTTGTTTCCTCCCCTCTACCTTCCACACAGAGCAACACAAAAAAACACTCAAACATGCACACACGAACTCGCTCGCTCAGACACACACACACACACACACACACACACACACACACACAGATGCCAGATTGTGACAGAATGAAGATTAAATCAGGGCTGTGTTGTGTGTGTGTGTGTGTGTGTGTGTGTGTGTGTCTAAGAGTGACAGGCAGATAATGGGTTGTCAGAAGAAGCGACACATTTGTGTCCTTGTGTTTTCTCCTCTGAGAAAGAGAGAATGGGGGAGAAACGGAGACAGAGAGACAAAGAGGGAGAGATGCACCAGGTACGAGAGAAACGTAGCCTCTATGTAAAGCTTCTTTTTTTATTATTATAAGTAAAGCCTCAGCGAAGGTGGGAGGTGACACGAAGGACTCTTGAAGTGAAGGAGACGGGGCTATTAAACAGGGAATCAATACCTTGACGGGAATCGTCGACAGACTGCAACATTTCAGGCGCAGCTCACGATGAGATCAGAAGGGTTGAGTCCCTGTTGATCCAAACCGGAGCACCGGGTGGAAAACACTCAAGCAGGCACATGATCCACCTGTCCCCCCCCCCCCCCCCCCCCCCCCCCCACCAGGTATAGATGCAGCTCCAGACTGGTTAATCCTCTTCAGTGTTATTCTACATGTAGGAACAGTATCGCTTTCCTGGGAGCTCCAGGGTCCTCGGGACAGCGTGGAGGCTTCTGCAGGGGAGGCCAGGCAGCCTGAGCTAGACTGAAGGGAATAGAGTACCACGGATTGTGTGAAGTAGATATCGTTCAGGGTGCTCAATTAGTCATCTATTTACTTGATAGATGATTTATTGTCATCTATCAAGTAAAAACAATGCCAACGTAGTTTTGGATTATAGTTTGTTGTTTAGTTTTGGGAAAGCCGATATTTGGTTCCTTTTCTCTCCTTTCACATTATTGTCCGACGGATTTATAAATGTTTCTCAGCTGCTCGTCCAAGTGTTTAAAAACATTTGCCATTATTTATGACATTTGATAGACAAAGCGCTTAATCGGTGGAATAATCGAAATGAAAATAATTGTTGGTTGCAGCCTGAATTCCTGGCAGCAATGCGCTCAATATAACGTCCACGAAATAGCTCCATATCTGGCTCATATCTCGATATGAGCCAGCGCCACGGATGAATTTCATCCTCTCCCTTTGTTGTAAATCCTTACCACAGCACAACTCTGTGTCTCTGTGTGTGTGTGTGTGTCTCTGTGTGTGTGTGTGTGTGTGTTATTGATCGGGTTAAATGAGCCAGTTAAAGGTAATTAGAGGCCATGCTACAGAGAAGTAGAGATGGTCTAGATTATATTGGAAACAACACGTTTTGAACACATTACCGAAACGGAGCCAAACCCAGACGGGATACAAATGAACAGCAATCGTTGGCTTCTAAAGCTCTTTGAAGTCCTGCGGAAAGCAGACAAATGGGATGTTAGGAGGGTCTATTTTTAATCAAGGGAGATGGATTTAAAGTTGCTCTGGTGGTGGTTTTTGTTGTTGTTCTCTTTGTTTGTGTCTGATATCATCGGACTTCATGCGATTGCGAACGCAAGACAACGATTCAATTAGATGGGATCACTGCAACTTGTACAATGTTGCCCAGAGTGGCCATATGGATGCCTGTGGGAGGCCTACACATGTCAAATCAATGTTGTCAAATCAATGCAATCTTTTTAGTTTCACTTTCATGTCCCAAACCCACTGTGCCGGCATGGATTACGGCCAATAATAACAATAATAATTGACTGCGTGAACTTTGAAAAAAATCCTGACCCTCTTGGCCATCTTGATTGAGATGCAAATCACCCATTCTCTCTCCTTCCCTGTCTCTGTCCCTCTCTGTCCCTCTGATCCACAGAACCAATGAGGACCCCCAAGCGTCTGAAGATCGCCGAGACCAGGTCGCGTCTGATCGCGGTGGACTGGGAGTCGCTAGGCTACAACATCACGCGCTGCCACACCTTCAACGTCACCATCTGCTACCACTACATGACGGCCAGCAACCGCAGCCAACATGGCTGCCTGGACATGGACCCCAAAGGTGAGTCTGTTGGCCTTTGGTCCATGCTGGGGGGGGGGGGGGGGGGCTCGTTGGGAGTTGGTTTTTATTGAAGAGTCAATAAACAGCAATTGGTCATTCCCGTCTTTTTCTGTAACGTTCAACCAAAATATAATTGCTAATCTCGTTTTTCAGATTCCTGTGGCTACTTGTGCACCACGTTTTTTGTCGCTCCAATTCTGTTTGATGATTTTGATGTATGATATTCCAGATTGCATGCTTTGATTGTTCTCAGCCTCACTTGTAAGGCTCGTTGGAGAAAAGCATCTGCTAAATAACTAAATGCAAATTGATGCATAAATGTGAATGTAGCAATGAACAGTGAATTATCCATAGAAGTGTTTTCTATCTTTTTGTCATGGGCTGAATCCCTTCTCTTCAGCGGTTGAACAGTGTTACCGGGCATGTATGGACACACGGTGTTACTCCTCGTAAAGCTGAATTCAAATGCAGAAATGCGGGGTTGTCAATAATAATGATCTGTTGATTACGCCTTGTGAATACAGCACCGCGCCACCTGGTGGGCAACCTGCCACCCTACACCAACGTGAGCCTGAAGATGATCCTGACAAACCCCGAGGGGCGCAAGGAGAGTGATGAGACCGTCATCCAGACAGATGAGGATGGTGCGGCAATATGACACACATGCACAAACGCATATACACACACACACACACATATATAAAAACAAGCATGCACGCACAAGTATACAGATACACATATGCAAGCTCCTCTGCAGCAGAGTTTAGCTCTGTTGATTCATTTGTGTGCGTGCATGTGTGTGTGCTCTGTGCACCAACAGTCCCAGGTCCTGTTCCCGGCCAGTCCGTGAAAGCCACTCCATATGAAGACAGCATCCACCTATACTGGAAGGAACCTGCCGAGCCCAACGGAATAATCATCCAATATGAGGTACGTTAAAACCCCAGTTCGAATCAATTAGATCGATTTGCGACAAAACTGCTTTGCATCTGGCAAATGCTTGCAAAAATAATCACAAGACAACATTCTGAAACTGGTCCGTTCAGATAGTTGCAACGAGCAGCGTTGTGAAGCCGTCAGTGTCTAGACAGAGAGACAGTTAACACATAGGTTATGCCAGTAGTTGGAAGCTGGCAATGTGACGGCCAATTTCAGGCAACTTCAAACAAAGTACCATCAAAACCGTTCTAAAACCACACCTTGCCATTTGACAAGGTACATCTCTTGAGACGCCATGCAATGGCTTCAGACTCTCCCTGCAACTAACCAGTTCACGCCGTTGCAACGTTCTAAAACAGAGTCGTCTCGCCACAAATCGTTGATCCAAACTGGATTCAACACAGTTGTTGCTCTTAAGTTATTCAAAAGCAACAATAGACAGGGTCGGGTAACTACAAAATGTTTAAGGTTAAAGTTGCATTGGAAAGAATGGTGCCGCTTAAAGCCATTTAAAGAACGTATCACTCTAGAGGCAGTTTGTTGGCGTCCACACACACATGGAAATGCTGGCTTCATTCATGGTTTTAAGGTCAAGTCTTTGATGTTGTGAATGTGTGCGTGACCAGAGCGGCCTTCTGCCCCCCCCCCCCCCCCCCCCCCCCCCCCCCCCACAGATCAGCTACAGCGGCCTGCGTTCCTTTGACCCCTCGGTGCCGCTGCAGCGGCCGGGGCTGGTGGTGTCCCTTCCGTCCAACGCCACCCAGCACCTGTTCTCCCAGCTCCACCCCGGTGTGACGTACCAGTTCTCGATACGAGCGTCCACCTCCAAAGGGTTTGGGCAAGCCACCACACTTAATGTTTCGACCAATATTTCAGGTATTTCATCTCTCTCCGCATCAAGATCTCAAAACCGTTTTCCAATGGTGATTTGAACAGAGATTCAAAACGCTTCTGTTAACAACGCCTAAAAAATTAGGACTTATACTGATATAACATATAAAATAATAAATATTCTGCTACTTTTTTGTTATTATTATTATTATTATTATTTTATTGTATGTCTTTGTATCAGCCTATGTCATTATTTGCATGTGGCTATTTGGCCAGCCGTTTGTGAATAGGACGTATTTGCACGACAGTGGGATCATATTTGTGTCTTCCACATGCATAGAACACAACGATCCATGCTTGACCCTCTCTCTCCATTGCCTTTCCTTCCACCTACATCAGCCCCAACACTAGAGGAGTACGACGGCTCAGAGGCCTTCCTGAACGAAACGGCCACCACCATCACCGTCCTGCTCAAACCGGCCCAGGCCAAGGGAGCCCCCATAAGGTACGGTGTTCACACGCGAGCGCGGACGGAACAATGCGCATGTATGCCTGTGTCACGTACAGTTTAGTCAGTCTTAAGGCCACAGCCATCCTGGGTAAGGGGACATCTAGGGGTGTTAATAGAGCCGTTGTCTTCGTGTAACCGTAGGCCAATCACAGGCGCCGCTCATAACACTAATAATGGTGTACTAATAACTGGCCTGTAAACAAATACATGGAAACGGGGGGAGCCCTGGTTTTTCGGGATTAAAGCGCTGTAACGTTTACATTTCTCAACCAATTTCAATGAGTTGTATTTTATTCAAAGGTTTATGGTCCAGTACAAAAAAAAGTATCTAAAATAGAGATACATTAGTGAATATATGTAATATGAAACAACTAATTGAAATCAATTGCAAAATATAAACGTTGTAGTGCGTTTTATAACCCCACAGCTCCCCTGTTGACTTGTATTTGTTTACAGGCCAGTCTAGGCCTCTCCAATATGGCGGCGACGTTGACTTACGATCCAAAGGCCAATGCAGCCTCTTTGTATATGTGTCTATGCTTTTATGGACCAGGGCACAGGTAGTAGACTTATCTTCAGTGGTTTAGTCTACTACCCGTGTCCTGTCAAAGGAGCAGACCCATATGTAGTGTTATGGGCGACATTTTCCCAATTGTTAATTATTCCTGGGTATTTTACGTAATGTGCCGTCTGTTGATTAATCTCTGACGTCAAATTACATACTAACCAGCTTCAATATATATATACATTTATACATGAATAAACGAGAAGGCAGATGTGATGTCTTGCAAAAACATTTGAATCAAATCCTTATGAGCCCACCAGCCCAAAGACAGACATAGGGCGATCACGTCAACATTGCATGAGGTACATAGGAGCATGTCCAGTACGAAGTGGGCTGAAGGTTAACATACACCCATGCACACCGTCATACTGACAGACGGTACACAGACTGTCATGGATTGAAATGCAGGGATGCATACATAAGGACTTAACAGTGATACATGCCAACCTAACATGCTTATTCATATATCCAAGTGTGTGGGTGTGTGGGGGTGTGTGTGTGTGGGGTGGGGTGGGGGCTGTTGGTCGGGTGGGCGTTTGGCTCGATAGTGTCCATCTGTACTAACATTCTGGCAGACCTGAGGGCAGAGGAGGAGTGTGTGTGTGTGTGTGTGTGTGAAGGTGGTGGGGGGTGGATGCCATGAAGGAAGGCATGTCTGTCTGTCTGTCTGTTCGGATGCCAGATCGCTGCACCAAGAAGCTATGTAAAAGAGCTGTAAATTAACAATGTTTGGAGCCGAATGATATGTGGATGACGTCCTGTCCTATTTTACTGGCTTCTATTGTTCTTGTCTCCTAAAAAGAACGTACCATTTCATCTTTACATTGCTATGCCTACATGTTTTGAGTGCGTTGTTGTGGTGTGTGTTCTGCTCAAGTGTGTATCAGATCAGTGTGTCGAGTGTGTTATTGTTTTGTGTGTTCTCTTCTAGCGTGTACCAGATCACAGTGTGTTGAGTGTGTTATTGCGGTGTGTGTTCTCCTCCAGTGTGTACCAGATCACAGTGTGATGAGTGGTATTAGCGGTGTGCGTTCTCCTCCAGTGTAGTACCAGACGCACGAGTGTGTTGAGTGGTTATTGCGGTGGGTGTCCCTCGCTCCCGTTTGTACCAGATCACAGGTGTGATGAGTGTCGTTATTGCGGTAGTGATGTTCATCCTCCAGTGTGTACCAGATCACAGTGTGTTGAGTGTGTTATTGCGGTGTGTGTTCTCCTCCAGTGTGTACCAGATCACAGTGTGTTGAGTGTGTTATTGCGGTGTGTGTCCTCCTCCAGTGTGTACCAGATCACAGTGTGTTGAGTGTGTTATTGCGGTGTGTGTCCTCCTCCAGTGTGTACCAGATCACAGTGTGTTGAGTGTGTTATTGCGGTGTGTGTCCTCCTCCAGAGTGTACCAGATCACAGTGTGTTGAGTGTGTTATTGCGGTGTGTGTCCTCCTCCAGTGTGTACCAGATCACAGTGTGTTGAGTGTGTTATTGCGGTGTGTGTCCTCCTCCAGTGTGTACCAGATCACAGTGTGTTGAGTGTGTTATTGCGGTGTGTGTCTCCTCCAGTGTGTACCAGATCACAGTGTGTTGAGTGTGTTATTGCGGTGTGTGTCCTCCTCCAGTGTGTACCAGATCACAGTGTGTTGAGTGTGTTATTGCGGTGTGTGTCCTCCTCCAGTGTGTACCAGATCACAGTGTGTTGAGTGTGTTATTGCGGTGTGTGTCCTCCTCCAGTGTGTACCAGATCGTGGTGGCGGAGGTGAACCCACAGCGATCCCGTCGCCAGGCCTCCTCTGACTGCTACCAGGTGAGCCATCAAAAGCCATTCAAAACCAGGGCTGTTCTGTAGTCGCTGCTATAAAAAAATACAAAAACACGTTTATCACAGTTCAGAACTTACATCACTCCATATATATATATATATATATATGATTTATGTTATTTATGTATCGTTTTTATTTTCCCCTTCACGTTCCACTAACCCGCCCCCTCTCCCCCCTCAAGGTTCCTCTGTCCTACAACAGCGCTTCAAGTAGCAACTCTCCATACTACTTTGCGGCCCAGCTGCCACCTAGCAGCCTGCCAGAGCCTCTCCCTTTCACCGTAGGGGACAACCGGACCTACCAAGTGAGCCTCCCCAGCCATTGCCAACGCTTAGATTTTGTTCTTGTCGTTAGAACCACGCCCAAATCTGTGCAACTCCCTTTGGGTGAGAGATGAACGCCTGCATGGACCCAGTGTTCCTAGCTCACTCGGATCCGATGGATCCGGTGTTTGGGTGGGTCCGACTGCATGGGGTTTATAGTCTGTGAGGCGATTTAATATGTAGCGTCATCCCGGATCTTGGGACACACGGCGGTGCTGCTCTTCACATCTTGCAGCCGACAGTTGATGTTTTTAAACTGGTCAAATCGCGTTTCAAACGGCTTGCTCCTCGTTCCCAGGGTTTCTGGAACCCTCCGCTCGCCCCGAGAAAGAACTACAACATCTACCTGCAAGCGGTCAGCAGCACAGACCGGGTAAGGCCACGCCTCTCACCTCCACTGGTAGCACATCTACCATCTGTTCATAATCCTGTGTTAATGTGTTGTTCTCCCTCCTCCATGCAGGAGACCAAGACCCAGTGTCTGAGACTAGCAACCAAAGGTGAGAGAACTAGGCCCGTCCTACACCTCTTCATCAAAAATGGGTGGCATTTCCTCGATAAAGGGATGCCAACTCCAGGGGCGAGATGTGAACCAAACAAAACGGAATTAATTGGCTCTCGTAAAAGCATGATTGTCACCACAGGTGTGGCGATCATTACCATGTTAATATCTCATGTTGTTGTCCGTTGCCGAGCTCTAGTTGACCATATCCGATCAGATGTTTATAATCTGGCTTGTCGTTGTTGATTTTTGTTTTTATTGTAGGTATTTTTTGACTGTGGGAAGGGGTAACTGTGGGTGTGTGTGTGCTTGGTTTAAATATCATGTTTGTACTAGGAACCATATGCTGCCAGATTATCAGACCTCTAAATGTTGTGGACATAATCCCCCACCCCCCCCCCCCCCCCCCCGCCCACATTCCTCCCCCCATTCACTCGCTCTCTAGCTGTCCGATAAATCGGACCCCGATCATTGCACTGAGCGAGAACGGAGATGTCTCCATGTATCACCAGTGAGCACATACACTACATATTGAACCACATCTTAAGTCGGTTATTTTGCGGTGTTCATTTGGTTGCTGACAATAGTAAACTTTGAATTATCGGCACATGAAAAAACAACCGTGAATTCAGGAAAGGCGTGACAAAAATGAACAAAAACCGATAGAAGTGGTCACTACCCCCTACAGTTGAGAGAGGCCGTCTTCATCAAACAGTCCGAATGCAGCCACAGAATAATGGCTTGTGTGTTGATATTGGAATAACCAGCACTTTACAGCAAAGTGACTAGTGAGCTAAAAACACTGTCCGTCTCTTTAGCCCCAGGGCACATAAGCCAACACGAGTGGAGTAGATTTAATACCGTAGAAAGACGCACTAACGCTAATGGACAGAGGTCATCCAAGGCGCTTGACGCTAAGTGTGTGTGTGTGGGGGGGACGGGGACGGGGGACGGGGCTCCTATTGGGTCATCTTGGGTGTTTTCTATTGTCACGTCTCCCTAAGGGTATGTGTACTGACCTGGTTTTCAGTACCTCAGTTGTCTTGGTGCTTTGCCCCCTACTAATAATGGAGGAGGGTGGTGTACTGCTTATGTATGGTTTGGGCTTATTATTTGAGAATGCTTGAAACTAAATGAAAGCGCCCAGTGATGTTGAACCCAGTAGCACAGCAGTGAGGGGTGTCTCCACACGTTTGGGGCCAAGAGCACAACCTGTGGGGAGATTACAGATTTATTTTGTTGCTGTGAGGCATTACAGGATGGATCACAATTCGATAGATTTATTGTATTACATTGAACTATAAAGTAGCTGTGGGCAGGATCGGCTGGATTAACTTAATACCGTATGATGTTGTTATGCTGCCAAAGCAACACAACTCTGTTGTGCTGATGACATCCCTAAACAGGGCTTAAGATTACAAAAACATATATACTGTGGATTTGATAACACACTACCGAGCTTCAACAGCCGTTGAAGCTCAACAAAACGAACACGTGTTAAAAACAGCACGGCCACAATGACAAGGTTACAGCGAAATATTGTGGAATATCAGGCATGGCAGGACTTTAACAGATTATTTAACAATAACATGATCAACATGTGTCAGTTAAGAAAGGGAACTCAGCCCCCATACAGACCAAGAAGGCCCTCCACGGGATCCGTCCACCGATATTATTATTCAAATGAAACAATATCCCATCTAGTAGTACCCTTGGTATTATCGTTATCGCGATGCTGCCTGCTGTTTGTGTGTGGTTGAAATGCGTTTTGGCACTTGCTATTGTTTTTTAAACTGTATTGTGACCAATCCTGGGTAAATATTTGTAGACTTTGGAAAAAGTATCTCGACAAATTGTGCTCAAGGCTGAATTCCTTGTGTGTTGCAGCTAAAATAACAACCACAGCCAGCCTCGGATATTAACGTAAGCCATGGAACCCGCGCTTACAGTTGACCTTACAGAGTGTGGTCATTGACTAATTCAAACATTTGGGCCCAGGCTTGGTTGTCTTGAGCTCGCTCTGCGCTGTAGTTTATATCCACAGCCTGAGGGAATCAGAGCACACGTCCCTGAGGCTGCAAAGTGGATTGCAGAGCCCGAGGTGAAACGAAGCTCTGGGACAACATTTTAAATAAAGGGCCGTGCGTGTGTACACTCCCCTCGGGTCAAAACCAAAAGAATACAAAAAGTGTAGCCGTGGAGTTTATCGTAGCGGTGCAGTTGGAAGAAGTAGAACAAACGGTTAATTGATTTGTTAGTTATTATTCATTTAGGACGACAAGGTTCTTTATTTTCCGTTGGAACGGTGCCACTCGAGTCTGCCGCGCACACACATGGTTCCTTACATGGACCTGTTGGGAGAGGACGGCCCATCTAACACTGAACAGGCCTGTACCCCACTCTGCAATGGGGAGGCCTGAGCATGTCTTATGGTGAACTCGTTTTTTTTTTGCAATGATTTGGAGAGCCTCCATGTGCTTCCAAATGGCCAACGGTCTGGATGAGTCTGACATTTTATTCAGATTAGTTATGGATGACGATGTTTTACCGACCCTGCGAAGGTGGGAGAGGGGGAGATTACCAGGAAATGAAAATGAGTCACTCTACAGGAATGCTCTTTAAAAAAGTGTTTAGTTTCAAGCCTAGGTTTCCATAGATGCATTCCATTATTGTTTGTTGCTGTCTTTTTACAGCAAATCATTTAGTTACTTGAGGACCTTGCCTGGATCTAACCCACTCAAATTTCAGCTGGATTTAACCATTTGAGTGTGTCTGCAATAAACTCACTTTCAGAGGTGGTCCCATTTCTCATTCTTACTTTAAAACAGGCTTATTTTTATTATTAGTTTATTTTTTTTCTTGTTTTTGCACCGTGAAAAAAGCCAAGAAAAAAGTGTCTCACTAAGAAATGTCTGATGGCAAAATAAAAATCCAATTAGACCAAAATCGAATAAATGAATACAATTTTAGGTGCAACCGAGGAGCCAGAGGTGGTACCGGACCCCGCCAAGCAGACAGACCGGGTGGTGAAGATCGCAGGCATCAGTGCCGGCGTCCTGGTCTTCATTCTCCTTGTGCTGGTGGCCATCTTGCTGGTGAAGAAGAGGTAAGTGATCCGAAACACACACACTCACACACTCCCCAGGCCCATCGCCCCAACCCGAACACACACAGCACAACGAGAGGAGAGAACAAGTCGGCCCCACAAACACACACACACACACACACACACACACGTAGGACTTGCCACCCGAATGCAGCAACACGCTCACTCGCTCACAGCGCTCTTGTTGTTGTCCTGTTGTTGTCTTGTGTTGGTTCCAGTGTGCGTGCTGCACTATACAAGCCATCCATCGACCATGCCATCTACCATTAACGTTGATCTCCCTTCTGAACCAGCCTTCTGCCTCTTCCATCTCGTAGGCATAGTTGTTGTTGTCTTTAATATATCATTTTGGTGCACGGCAGGGGGCAGGTATGACCTATGACCTGGGTTACTTCCTCTCTATTGAGGAGTAAAGAGTAGGATGGAGGATAGGAGGAGGGTTTAGCATGAGGATCACAGGGAACTTAATGAATAACTAGGTTGTAAATAACAACCCGGAGCACTATTCAATGCCTCCAGTTTGCAGAAGGAAGATGATTTGATTTGATGATTTTTTTTTCCTTTCTGTCATTTAAAGTGCTGACTAGAGAGAAAAACAATTCAGTATTGAATAAGGATAACGGCTAAGGGGGCGCAGTGGACGACACCCCAGTCTTGATTGTTTTTCAGGCGTCTGGGTCACGCCTGACCTCACTATTGATTGATCATTATTGAAGTCAGGGACCTATAACCAGTAGTGCTTTCGTAGTGACATTCTGGATACCACGGGGAGAAAGGTATTAGACTCATGATAATGCCCCTACGCACAGGTGAGATGCAGAAATGTGGTGATGATTTATTTTTTAATTCCAAAGCATTTGCATCGAATTGACCATTCCAAAGCACAGTGTCCTATGGTGTACATTCATTTCATGGCAGTGCAGTTGAACGTTTTCAGATACCTTTTATCTCACATTTCTAAAAGGTATTTAGAAATATCAGAAAGGGTATTTAAAATGTACAGCTGACGCATGATCACAAACACAGTATTTTATGTCGTCATTGAAATTCCTAAACCATGGTCCAGGTTATTCTATGGGCAGTACATCATTCTACAGCCTGCATCTACGGTCCACCAACGGGCACGCTGTTTGAGAACGTCTGTTACAGTCTACAGGGTGTAATAGGAATAGCTACCGCCCTCAGCTTTAGGCTCTTCATCGTCAGCGTGAGGTGCAGGGCGCCATCGTGTGGCCACTTAAAGTATCTGCAGACACGTGTCTTAACAACGCTCGTGCCCCAGCCTTCACACTGTATATCTTGATCCATTCATCTGGTTAATGATGGTGTTCTAATAAATCCTTAAAATGAACAACGAGAAAGGGAATATCTTTTGTCAATCTGAATTCCTGAGTGGTATCACATATATTATAGAGGTTTATCCCGACAATGAAAAATCAGGTCCCTTTTAAATGATTGTGTATTTAGCCCCCTTTTTATTTTTTACCTCCACTATATATGCGAATGCATTACTTGACCCAGTCTGTCATCATTTTATTAAATTGTTAACTATGAATTACAGAGATGCGGGAATGAGGGTTTAGATCCCGTTAATCAAAATGTTGGGGACGAGCAACCGTATTTCAACATGGAGCACACAACATCACTAATAAGAACACGGACGAGTCAAACAGGCAGATGTTGGATGTGGGCGATGTGGTAATGCTGCGTTGGTGGTTTTTCTCAGACAATAAATGTACTGTGCTGATCAAGTTATTCTCAACTTTTTTTGGCCCACCATTTTATATCTCAGTTACATAGAGAGGAAAATAAGTTACCAAAAAACATCCAAATAAATAAATTGGAGTACAGTTCAAAATGGACTGACTTGATATTATAAAATCGCATTTGTCTCGGGCAGCCGTGAGCTCTCATGGGGAGGACCAATTAGGACTGTTGTATATTTTCTTGGGCACAGGGTGTGTATTTACCTGTGTGTCTGTGCGCACACATGTTTTAGTTGGAAATGAATGAACATGGCCGTGCTTCCACCTCTCGATCGACCCTCATTTGAGGTCACCCGTTTGGAATGCCATGCAGCCCTATTATAGCGGGTGTAATGAGGAAACGGTCACTTTGCAGATGCCCCCTGAGAGACCAATGTAAATATGCTCATTTACATTTATTTGCTTTGCCAAAAGTTTGAAGCGGAACAGCTCTCCAAAAAGTGCAAACCAACTCATAAATATCGACTTGCATAGTATATATTCTATTGGCCATATATATATATACAGTATATATATATATATATATATATACAGTATATATATATAAACATATATATACATGAACCATTGTGGCCAATTAAAATGCATTGGGTAGTTAGCAGTGACTCTTGGTCTCCAGGCAACTGTGGCAGTCTGACCCTTTTTGACTTTTCAGCTCTTTTCTTATTTTTCCCGTAATTACCATGAAGAATTAAATTCTGCACATTTGGTCTCACTAAAGCACATGTCTTGATTTATGTAAATGTCTGCTGAGGGCGCAAGTGAAACCTGCTGCGAGAAAGCTATCATTGTATTATTTTACCAGGAAGGTACTTAATGCACATTAATATACCCAGACATGCATGCACTCTTATTACATACTGTATCAAAGAATATATTTAAGAAAAACATCAGGTTTGGATGAATCGAGTGTGTCTCTAAAGTACAAGCCAAGATTGCTAACAGATTCTTGGCAAATGTGACATTTAAACACCAGACCTACAATTATTTTCTTCTCAAAAGTAAATGTCTAATATATATATATATATATATATATATATATATATATATAATTGTACTTTGTGATACATTTCTGTTATTCATGGAAACACTGGTAAACAATACTACTATATTACATCAGTGATGTTCCCTAAAAGTAGTTGTGGTAATTTCTGTCTTTTAAGTTTTATTTGATGCCAGAATAGTAGGTTGTATATGTTTGAGGACTGTGTAGCAAACATTTCTGATACATTCATGACAAGTACAGAAAGTTTATTTTGGCAATATATTTAATACATTTGTTATGATTTTGATTTTGAGGTTGTTTGTTATCTTTTGCAAACCACTTAGTTTCAGTTTAATCTAGGTATAATTTCAGCTATGACAACCTTTGGAAAATTAAAAGATGCTTTGTGAAATGTGATTAATGTTTGTGTGTAATTTAGGGTTGTGTCACAAAGGTCATATTGGATTTAATAATTTTGCTCAAAGGGTTCCAGGGAGATCAATTTTCATTATCATCATTTTATTTTTGACTTTTTACAACTTTGAACAATACTGCATCTTTAAAATGGTGGGACATGATGACATCATAATGACATCATGCCTGTTTTACAGGAAGTTGAAACGCCTGCTGCATTAGTTTAACAGCCCTGGTGTCTTTCAATGCACCCAATGTTAAATATGTATATGTAGTGATAGTGAGGCTAATAACACGAGTGATATTATCACGAGTGATAAAGATATTTCGATTTCTAAACAAGGTCAATCAGGTCACCAGGCAGCTTGTTAGAGAGGCCTGTCTTTACTAATTATAACAAAACAGTAGGGAATTAAAGAATATCTACAAAGTAACTGAAATGCATGATGATAAATGTGTCTTCATATTTAATTGTACCGTCACCATATTCTTTTTAAGTGTGGCTATCATAATATTCATTTAGACTTGAGTTTTAGGTGTAAAGTAAACCATATGAACAAATACTCCCCTGCATGCCCTGGAGGTAGTCACAGATGTAAGATAGAAAAACGACTGTTCTCATTTTGTTTATTTTATGTAATGTTGGTGGTTTGGGACAGGACAGGGAATGTCCTAATATGCATATTCATGACCCTTGTGTCTCACTCTTTGCTTTTTTGATTGGCTCACAACCCAAGGAGGACCTACTATTCATACTCTTATTACCTGTAAGTAAACCACCAATCAACGATCAGCTAACCAAGCTGCTGCTATCTTATTGGGCAAATTAGTGGCTAGATGTTGTTCCTTTTCTTCTTTTTATTTTTCTTATTTTTTTAAAGATGCAGTATACTTTTTTCAAGACAAAACACATTATCAACTCTAATCAACCAGCTTCTGCCATCCTCATTGACGTCTTTCCAGGGTCAGGGTCAATTCACGTTCATTTCAGCCAACTAATTCTACAGTGTGTTCCTTTTATACCCATACTTAAATACCGCCATTTTTCATTTTTCATTTTTTTTATCAAAAAATCTATTCTTTTTTGGGAAGAGGACCAAAAAACGAAAACGCTGTCTAGAATGAAGTATATCATCCTAGCCGAGGCCTTCAACAATAGTGTGCTGGACTTATTGAACTGAAAGTGGATTGACCTCAGCCCTGGTATCCTCTACATGTGCCAAAGTTGCTCGGATGTAGGATGTAAGCAGGCCTCAAGTGGGACGCACCAACCCCTGCTGGTGTTATTTGAAAAAAGAATGCTGCACTATGTAAGAATGTAGCTCTTTGTGTGCATGTAGTCATGTGATCACCCATCCACCCATCAAGTCACAGGTATCATGGGGATTCTGGAGGACAAATGGCTCTTTCCTATTGGTGGATTAGAAACAACCTGTTTAGTGTAAAGTTGTTTCTTGATGTGTTATAAATAGTTCTTGGTTGGTGTTTTCTTTCTCCATCTGGTTGTGTGTAGACTATTCTCTTTCTAGTATTGGTCTTTACGGAGGTTGGTCTCTACTTTTTCACTACTTTCATTCTCTCAAACTCGTGCATACGCACAGACACACACACACACGCACACTGTGTGCTACTTTGGTCGGCTCTTGCTAAAAGTTTTTCTACCGAGTGTGTGTCTGTGTGTGTGTGTGTGTGTGTGTGTGTGAGCAGTGGTCATAGATGTGGCGATGGTGTATTTTCGAGTCAAGAGGTAAAACCTATTACGCCTAGCATGCTCTCTTATTATCTCTGTTGTGTTCTGGGGAATGGTAAAAGCCCTACACGTCTTCAGTTGGGCCACAGTGGGCAAAGCTTTTCACCAAACTTAATCCCACGTGTGTGTTTTATTGTTTTGTACAAAGAAAATGAAAAACTCTTGATGATGATGATGATGATGATGATGGTGGTGGGATGTATTAGTCAGCCTTTGGGATGTTGGCCTAACTGGTGAATGTCTGGCTAATACTAAGGTTCCTGCATGGTCTGCCATGCTTGAAGTACCCCTTGACCCCCACCCCACCTCACCTCCCTATATCATATCTGGGATGCACATGTTGGAATTCGTCCCTAGCCTGCCAACCTTCTTAAAGTCTTAAATATTGTATTCTGTTATTTGAGCTCACCAGTCAAATGTTGGTGCAAAGGCCCTTTTCCCAGAGGCATCGTCGTAGGACAAACACAGGTGTCGCTCATAACACTAATTATGGATCTGCTCCTCTGTTGTACCACGACCCAGGTAGTAGCCTTATCTTTGCTAGTTTAGTCTACTGCCCCTGTCCTTGTGCATAGACGGAGCAGACCAATAATTTGTCTTATGAGCGACAACCAGTGTTTTTCCTGTGATGACATCTCTATGAAAAGGGTCTATTGGCAATGGCTGCATTCTCACTGAAAATAATGTGAATGCTAGCATGGCTAAACAGTTTTTTAAAGGAGGGAAGGGAGCCCTTCATACCCTAATCTGACAAAAAGCAGAATGACATGTAACAGAATTAAGTTGAATACAAATCTTTCCAATAACATTTTTATATTCCCGCAATACCTTGATCTTGACATGATCCTAAGCCCTGTGATGCGTATTCGCTATGCTCTGCCTTGCTGTTCATTGTTATGGTGAATGGTTGTCTTTGGATACTAATGGATTCCTTTCCTGAAAAGACTTAAACAAATTATGTTATCGTCTGACAGCTGCCTTATGTATTACCATCATTCACAACAGGCTTTTCCCCCGGTGTTTCTCGTTTATTGATGTCAGTCTCCCCTATGACGGTGGTTATGCTTCTTCCCACACACTCCTGTTAAAGCCCACGGACTGTTAGATAACTGCCGTCTTCTACTCAGACCTTTCTTTCATTCCCCAAAATCTCTCTCTCCTGTCCATTTTTCTTTGGCTCTTGTTTGTTGCTCTTTTCTGAGGGAGGAATCAGCGGTCTGCAGACCCCAGCTCTTGCTGTACATTTCTAAACCTAACCTTCTGACAACAATTTATTGCCATGTTTCCCCCCAGGAAATGTCTTACAATTGGGTAAAGTTATTCCTTGCTTCCAAACAACACGGTCCTATGCGAAGAGAGAGTACCCAAACATCAGCGACCATCACTGCCTATGGGGTGACCCACAGGGTGTTTAGATTGGGGTTTCTGTTTGACTCAAATCTATGTTAGCCTGTTGATGTCACTTGGATCAAGATCCTCTTTTAGTGTTTGGTTACTCTTTTTAAAAGTACCTCAGCAAAACTAGGCAAAGAGAGAGGCAATTCTGTGAAGGGAGAAATGAAGCATGGCTGCTGTGGTTCGGTCTCATTTTGTCTCTTCTCCAACTTTTCTCTGTCTGTCTGTCTCTGTCTCGCACTACCATGACACTCTGGACAGAAAACTGGCGAAGAAGCGCAAAGACGCCATTGGAACGACGCGGCAAGAAATGACCCACATGGTGAACGCGATGGACCGTAGCTATGCCGACCAGAGCACCCTGCACGGAGAGGACCCCATGGCCGTGACCTTTATGGACTCGCACAACTTCACCGCTAACAGATGTAGGTTCAAATCCTGGAGTGGTTGGTTTGCGTTGCATTGAAAATGTCATTTGTAACCCAATGCCTGACCTAAGTTTGTTAATGTCCTTATAACTGAATATAGCCGTTGTTAATGTAGAGACTGGAATCAAATTATGTCCATCTATGGGCTTAACTATTCTAGCTATTCTATTTGTTTTCTATTCAATTTATTTTTATATTTTCTGTTTTCTTCTTCTAACATCTAACAACCACCATTATGACCAAAGCTTTCCACCAATCATTAATTTGGTAGTTTCCAAAAGATAAGTTTTAAAGAAATGAACTGTGTCACTAATGTAAAGGGTATTATTAGTCAATGGTAATATTGGTCCTCACATTTGCCCTTTTGATCAGGTGAGACATACTCTTTTTGAAGCGTGTGTGTGCCCTCATGGACATATCCAGTTATCTGTTCATTTATCTTAGGTCCAGTAATGGTTATCCGTGGTCTCTGCCCAACCTCAAACAAAAACTCCCCCATGTAAACTCGCACCGTTGCTCACCTTGTTTCTTCTTGCAGTGCCCAATGACCCCCTGGTGCCCACCGCTGTGCTAGGTGAGACCAATGGCATCATGGCTTCCAACCACCAACCATTACGTGACCCATTGTGTCGTAGTCATCACCTGTCATCCCCCCCCCCCCCCCCCCCCCCCAAACCCCATCACGCCATGTTCAGTCTCTGTGTTTGTGTATGTGTTAATCCCAGCTCCCTGTATTTGTTTTGCCATTGTATCGCCACATACAGTGTGCATGGGATTATGCCGAGGCCGTATGTGCACGGGCCGTTTCACTGTGCACGTACGTGCAAACTTGTCAGCGCCACGTGTTTCATGGAGGACACAGTTTCGGAACTAAAGTGTGCATTTCAAACCAGCTGAATCATTGAAATCCCAGCTGTGGTTTCTGGGACAAGCTGTATTGATGTTGATTCCATTATTGCTTTCCCACGATACACTTTCCCTCACGGAGACCTCATTATTTCCACAGTGTTGGCTTGTTTTCAGATGTGTCCCCGAAAACGCAATGAGCCAAATGTTTCAATGGAAGGAAGACACATTTCACACTGAAAAAAAAGGGCTGCACATTACAACCACGACATCAAGTTCAAACAAAGAATTTGTATTTGTGTGCTCAATCTGCCCTATGTATTTGGCTCGATAACTTTTCTGGTAAGGCCTTATTTGGCTACCTGCCATCTTGGTGTGCATTGAAATAATTTATTTCCCCCTCCCTAGATATGTTAGCTGTTGCTGCTCATGTCCATGTGAGTGGATTATGAAAGCTTTAGCGTTGCTAAATTTGATGTAGCTCTAACTCCGAGGGGTTTACACGGCGTGGCGTGTTTGTCTCCGGATCCGGTGAAGTGTGACACCGTGGAGCTCCAGAAAATGCCCCCAGGGCCAGAGTAAACACCCCGCTGCGCACACCACCCAACTCCCAACTAACAAAATCATGCTAATTAGCTCCCCGTTAGCCCGCCCTCTAATGGGAAGTGAAGACTGCACTTACAACCTGTCTCGGACAATCACGTCACCAGCCAGGAGCAAGTTAAGGGAGTTAAGACACAATTGTCTGTTCAAGTTTGCTGCTAATTGGCCTAATGAGGAACTGCTTTGGCTGTAGTGTCTGCTGCGCCAACGTGTCCAGCAGAGAAAATAAATGGTGTCAGTTCATAAACATTACCATCGGTAGAGAGATCGGTCAGTCATGGTATGGACATCAGGCTTTGCCTAAAAATGATTTTGATCATTTTGATCAGATTTGTATTGGTCAGTATCCTATGTCCAGTTGAAAATTATGAGCACTGACAGATGATCACCAACAAGCCCATTTATCACTGTGTGTGTGTGTGTGTGTGTGTGTGTGTGTGTGTGTGTGTGTGTGTGTGTGTGTGTGTGTGTGTGTGTGTGTGTGTGTGTGTGTGTGTGTGTGTGTGTGTGTGTGTGTGTGTGTGTGTACGTGCGTAAGTGCGTGCGTAAGTGAGTGTGAGTTATGTCTGCACAAGTGCGTGTTATGTGTGCGGTTTTCATCTAGGTACATGGCTACTTCGGCAACTGACAGTCAACGGCTGTTACTTAGTGCACCATTCCACTACATTTGTAAAGACATCCACATTTGGATCCCATGTGTAGATCCATTGTGCACCTCCCCTGCATTCAGCCTCTTACCTGGTCACCAGTCAAGCTAACCACGATTCATCCGGAAATACTCTTCACTCCCCCTAACCCCCCAACTAAACCTCTGCTCTCTCTCTTCCTCTTGCTGCTGCGACCTATAGTCCCTATCACCGGTGAGTAGACTGCAGACAGACTCGCTGTCTTCTTAATGGTTGCTCCGGTCCGTGCGCTTCCCGTCCGGAGGAGGCCCACATGTTTGACCTTGTGCCACCTCCCATTTTGACGCCCTCACCCCTCCCCCTTCTCCACCCAGACGAGAACCACAGCGCCTCGGCGGCAGAGAACAGCCGCCTGCTGGACGTGCCGCGCTACCACTGCGAGGGGGCCGAGTCCCCCTACCAGACCGGCCAGCTGCACCCGGCCATCAGGGTGGCGGACCTGCTGCAGCACATCAACCTGATGAAGACCTCCGACAGCTACGGCTTCAAGGAGGAGTACGAAGTAAGACGAAGATGATCAGAAGCAAGGGGCAGCGCTGTTTTCTCCATCATCAATTGTGTTTAGTGTTGTTGATTTTCAGCAAGGTGTAGTAGTGTTACGAGTATGAACAGCATGGGTAGCATTGGCGACGTTAGCGGTGTTAGCAGTGTTAGCCATGTTGGCGACATTAGTAGCATTGTCAGCGTTGGCAGTTTTACAAAGAAATAAGCAGGATATTTCAGGATAGTATTTTAGAATAATAGTGTGTTATTTTTGTACTTATCGTTATTCGGTTCCTGTCTGTTGGTGTTGCAGAGTTTCTTCGAAGGCCAGTCGGCCTCCTGGGACGTGGCCAAAAAGGATCAGAACCGCACCAAGAATCGCTACGGCAACATCATAGCCTGTAAGAACCTACACGTCGCACGGCTTGTAGTTTAACTAACTTAATTGAACTTGTAAAAAAAATTTTTATGAAAAATGTAACCGTAGCTTTTAACTTAAGACATGGACTCTAGCAAACGTACCATGGAAGACAGAAAGAGGATAGTGTAGTGTGTTATTGCTAGGTGTGGTGCAGTACTGGGCAAAATGGCATTCCCTCTGTGGTGAGATCATTACCATTGGTAGACCATTCTCTAATCTATGTTATTCGTTGCTTTGCTCTCCCATTGTGTTTCTCTTCTCCCCTCTTTGTCCTCTACCCTTCTTTTCTCCTACAGATGACCACTCACGGGTTATTCTTCAGCCAATTGAAGACGACCCCTCCTCCGATTACATCAACGCCAACTACATCGATGTAAGTGGAAACGCATCGAACGCTACTATTGGCTCCCAACGAAACCAGCGAAACCACACCCCCTCGCTCGTATGTCAGGCCTCTATACCTTTATCGCCTATACAAGTTGTGCATCCGCCATTTTTGAAGTTCAACCCATCCCACAAGGACATCGCACGCCGTCTCTGTGTCACTCATGTGTGAGGTTTTACATCTTCCAGTCAGCCTGTCCCAATTGAAATTCATTCATTCAAGGCCCCAATGCGTTATACCATCCAACATCCAACATGCATTGTACCATACAAGATCTACCATGCTTTCTACCATGCACCGTCAAACATCTACCATATCTTCTACCAACTAACATATACACTTCCTTCTACCAACTAACATCTACCAGACCTTCTACCAACTAACATCTACCATACCTTCTACTAACTAACATCTACCCTACCTTCTGCCAACTAACATCTACCATACCTTCTACCAACTAACATCTACCAGACCTTCTACCAACTAACATCTACCATACCTTCTACCAACTAACATCTACCATACCTTCTGCCAACTAGCATCTATCCTACCTTCTACCAACTAACATCTACCAGACCTTCTACCAACTAACATCTACCATACCTTCTACCAACTAACATGTACCCTATCTTCTACCAACTAGCATCTACCATACCTTCTGCCAACTAGCATCTATCCTACCTTCTACCAACTAACATACACCATACCTTCTACCAACTAGCATCTACCCTACCTTCTACCAACTAACATCTACCATACCTTCTACCAACTAGCATCTACCATACCTTCTACCAACTAACATCTACCATACCTTCTACCAACTAGCATCTACCATACCTTCTACCAACTAACATCTACCATACCTTCTGCCAACTAGCATCTATCCTACCTTCTACCAACTAACATATACCATACATTCATGACATGTTACCATCCAGCATCAATCTCTCATTCTCTCATTCAACCTTTTTTGTCTTTTCCATCTGCATCTTTTGCCATTTCACCATCATAGTGATTATTTGCATGTTGATCATACATGAGTTCAGTTTGTTTACTGTACTGGTGCTGCTTTTGGCCAGCCTTGCTAATGTTTATATTGCCATTAACTGTTTACAACTGCTTTTTATGCATGACTTCACTCAGTCATCTTTTAACTAAAAGAGCTATGATGGATAGAGGACCTTGCCAGGATTACCAAATTGTTATAACTATATTGGCTATCAATTACATGTAAATGTAAATACAATTATCCTATAATGTCAACATTGTGGGCATAGTGTGGCACTACAAGATGTTTGGATTACATAATTACATTGCCATGATTTGACTTTGCTATTGTACTTCCTAAATAGTTTGAAATAGTTTGATAAATAGTAGGCACAAGGCAATGTCCTATCTATACATTCTACCTCTATGTTATTCAGTTGTTTACTTTCTGCATGTGCTATTCAAACTTGCCATTGTGTCAATACAACTTTTCTTCATTTTTTTTTCTGATTGACACTCACTGATATGGTTGTGTCTTTCTGTCTTTTTTTCTTCTTTTCCTCTACTCGTATATCTGCCTGTGGCTTGGGTTATAGATTTGGCTGTACAGGGATGTAAGTATTGCTGTGGATCCTCTTGACCACCCCCCTTACCTGCCCTCACATTCTTCTCTCCATGTTCCCCGTCCGCAGGACCGTGTACACACGGATCTCCAATATCCCTCTTATCTGTCCATCCGTTTAGACATCCGCCACGCGTCCACTGACCCCAACGACCCCCCCCCCCCCCCCCCCCCCCCCATTCCTAGCATACTGCTGAGAGGAAGTCCTCCATTGGCCCAAAGGTTGCCATATCAACCAAATGTCCCCCACCCCTACCCACCCTAAACCTGCTGTCTTAACAACCATGGAGGAGACTGCTCTGATACAGGCCTGCCTAAGCGACTCACATAACCTGCTGGCCACTTTGCATAGCCGCTGATAGGCCTAGCAGGGGAGAGTTTGAGCAGGTTTTCCCAAAGAGTTTGGAACTGTTTTAAATATATATTTCATCATATTCAATCGTCTCAATAGTAAGATAACCAAACATCTTTTTACTTCCATGTGGTATATGTAAGTATTTATGCCTTTGTCTTTCACTATGCCATCTTTTTAATCTACCTTGGTCCTGCAGTCAAGTGCTTTTGTCATAAAAGACAAACGCCCGGTTCGATTTGGGTATAACATAGAAAGTTGGGCAACAAGTTAACTTTGTAGAAACGAACATTTCTGAATGTCATAGCATTATATTGATGTAATCTTCCTTCCCACAGGGCTACCAGAGACCAAGTCACTACATTGCGACGCAGGGTAAGCTGCACCACGCTGTACACAATTTAAATGCTAATCCAGTATATGCCGTATCACAACACTGCATGTGACCGTTCCACACAGCCTTGCAACATTCATCATATACAGATCAATAATTTAAACATTGTCCTGCAGTTAACCCTTATCATACTGTGCGTGCGTGTGTGTGTGTGTGTGTGTGTGTGTGTGTGTGTGTGTGTGTGTGTGTGTGTGTGTGTGTGTGTGTGTGTGTGTGTGTGTGTGTGTGTGTGTGTGTGTGTGTGTGTGTGTGTGTGTGTGTGCGCGTGTGTGTGTGTATGTTAGGTCCAGTTCATGAGACTGTATATGACTTCTGGAGGATGGCGTGGCAGGAACAGTCCGCCTGTATCGTCATGGTTACCAATCTGGTGGAGGTTGGAAGGGTACGTATGTCATGATGTTCTCTTAAAAAATGACAAAAACAGGCCACATGTTCATTATGCTTGGAAAATGATACATTGTAAAATATTTAGTTAACATATTTATTTGTCAAGTCAGTTATAACTTTATGTTGATGAATAATTCCGTTAGGTTATCCAAAAATAAGTTTGAACCCCCATCGACGGTTCATATTGCTAAGTTAAGAGGCACGTTGAGTGCTTGTGAAGTGCTCGTCACGCTGCCTCGTGTGATGAGCTGGCTGCTTGGTTTCCCTGGTCTCCTCCAACAGGTCAAGTGCTACAAGTACTGGCCAGACGACGCCGAGGTGTACGGAGATTTCAAGGTGACCTTTGTGGAGGTCGAACCCCTGGCCGAGTACGTTGTCCGGACCTTTACTTTGGAGAGGGTGAGTGTGTCTGCTTTGTTTTGTTTCTGCACGTTATATGACGAGAGACGCGCGACGCAGTAGTTCCCTACAGTTTTCCATTCACAGAGGTGATTGAAATGGGTTTCACAAATCATTTTGAGCCGTCTTTTTCCTGCCTCAGCGTGGTTTCAACGAGGTGCGAGAAGTCAAGCAGTTTCACTTCACCGGCTGGCCCGATCACGGTGTCCCATATCACGCCACGGGACTACTTTCCTTCATTCGCAGGGTCAAAATCTCCAATCCGCCCTCTGCAGGGCCCATCGTGGTCCACTGCAGGTGTGTAGAGAATCCCACCAAACAACGACGCGCATAGGAGTCATCCGTCCGACGTACAGACCGGTATCTCTCCGTCTCTTACGTTGTTTTGTGTGCGTATTCGTGCCTCTCTCTCTGCGGCAGCGCCGGAGCCGGTCGCACGGGCTGCTTCATCGTGATCGACATCATGCTGGACATGGCTGAGAGGGAAGGCGTGGTGGACATCTACAACTGCGTCAAGGCCCTGCGCTCCAGGAGGATCAACATGGTACAGACTGAGGTGACTACATTACCCATCCACCATCTGCATCTTCATCCACCCACTCACGCGCATGCAAGGTCAATGAGGCGACGCTTTGACCTGGTGTGTACTGGACTTGGTTTGTGGCTGCAGCATTCATGCATGTTCTCATCTATGTGTCAACACGATTTCACAACGGAGACCTTCACAAACCAACATGACGTCAGCATCACATCCAACGTCATCCCAGCCATGTACCATTCTCTCACTTCAACCAGTGAATCGTTACATATAAACTATAGTGGGAACAAATTGCCGTATTTGGGCAAGCATAGTCGGTCGAGGTGTGCCATAGGTCATTTGATTTTGATTGAATAGATCCTTTTCACAGAGGCATCATCGTAAATGTACCTTCACTAGTGAAGTCTGCTGCCCGTGCCCTGGAACATAAAAGGAGCTGACCCATACTAAGTGTTATAATCACTTTTTGTCCTATGATGACGCCTCTGTGAAAAGGGTCTATTAGTAACATTGCAATATATGGGACAATGAAGTGAACCCAGACACCAGACTAATATTTACCATATAGTATAATTATGGCTATTGTAATGTAAACATGCACAGTGTTTTTCCTTGTGGAGATAAACACCATGCTTCACACTTAGGTAATTGCAGCTTCTATGAGGTTTCACTTCCACATCGTTAGGAACAGGAAGTGATATCAACTTAGTTGAGTCGACGTAATACACTGTCAGATTCATCATCTCTTTCATAGCTCCACCTTCAATCCAATGTTGCATGCACTCTGCATGCTGTCGTTCACAATGTGTGTGTGTGGCACAATAGGGTTGTTGTTTGTAAAGATATGTGTCTTATTGTGTTCTGATTGCTTTTATGTTTTATGGTGGCTAGTAAATTGTATTTTGAAACCTACAATTCAATTTACTCCCACTCTCAACCAACATTGGGAAATCGCCTAAGCACATTACCAGTCTGCATGCGCCCTCACCACAAATGTCAACAATAAATAGCAGTAGCATTTTGGTAGCAGTAGCTCAAACGGGTAGCAGTAGCTCAAGCGCCACTGCTACTATTCTTGGGGTAATAACACTTTCTTCCACTGCCACCAAAGTGCTACTGCTACTGTTTCCATTTGTCGCTAGGGCCCAGGCACCTTAAATGCTTTCGGGAGAAGCGGTAAAGTAAAGTTTGGCAATTTATATTTTGTGACGGATGTTTAGTGAAGCCAGGGAAGACGGTTACCATGGATTTCTCGCTGTTGCCCATGTTATTTGTCCCCTCAAAATCTGAAGGGATGATGTGCAGCATGCAGACTGGGAAGGTGTCAACACCTGGCCATAAAGTAGTATATATAACGTACAGTAGTATATATACCGTACAGTAGTATATCGTATTTATGCTGCTGCCTTCCACACCGTGTGTGTGTGCGCGTGATTCCATGTATGTGTTGAATGTACGTTTCAGGAGCAGTACATATTCATCCATGACGCCATTCTGGAGGCGTGTCTGTGTGGGGAGACGGCCATACCGGTGTGCGAGTTCAAGGCCGCCTTCTACGAGCTGATCCGCATCGACTCCCAAACCAACTCCTCCCATCTGAAGGACGAGTTTCAGGTGAGCCCTCTTAGCCGCTAACGTTAGCCCTGAAACCCCTCAACCATTGCCATGGTTGACCAGTACCATCCCCAAACATTCCCAACCATTTGGCTGCGGACCTGCTCCCCTGTCGCGTTCAACAAACGTATACAGAGGAACCCAACAACGCGAAAGCTAAGTCACGGCCTGAACCACACGTTAGTCTCTTCCATCAGGGCTTCACAAGCAGGCGGTGATGGCTGCCGCTTGGTGAAACAGGGTCCTTTAAACCAACACACTGTACCCCACTACCCTTCCTCTGGCCGCTCTGCCATGTCAGACCGCTTGCTGAAAAGAAGGAGAACACTGTCGGCTTATCACTCAATCTCGGTGTGTTGTTTTGGTCCTCTCTTCACCCTCGGCGCCCTCACCAGACCCTGAACTCGGTGACCCCCCAGCCCCAGCCAGAGGACTGCAGCATTGCGCTGCTGCCCAGGAACCAGGAGAAGAACCGCTTCATGGACGGCCTCCCGCCCGACCGGTGCCTGCCGTTCCTCATCACCATCGACGGCGAGAGCAGCAACTACATCAACGCCGCCCTGATGGATGTAAGTCCGCAATGCAAAGAGCTACACACTCGCATACGCATGTACACAAGTATGTGTGTAGCTCCTACATATCTATCCAAAGTGTGTACTCATAGTATCCTATGAGTATTATTATGGGCCAAATCAGTTGATAGCATTAGCCCGGTATTGCTGTAGCCTCTATATGCAGATGACTAGCATCTGTTACTGATGTTTAAACATTTATAGATGTACCCTGCTTAATGTACAGTGTTGCCTTCCAAATGGTTTTGCATAAACGTATGTACACAGCAATGTTTACACGGGCAACAGTCGAACACACACGCAGACTCCCCTCCCTGTTTGTGCAATGCATTGTTGTGTGGTTTTTAGCAGCAGAAGGCTAGAGACAAATCCAGGTTGTGAAAAGACCTCTGGCCAATCAAACCAGACTCTTGAGTTTGCCTTCGTCACACTGGTGTAATAGGGTGAACACAGGTGTCGCTCATGAAGTAAATTATGGGCCCTGCATGTCTACTGAACTGTAATTCACTTGATTAGTTACACCTGTTTTCGCCCCTACTATAACAACTCTGTGATTAAGGCCTATACATTTGCTGGGAAATAATCAATTGTTGCAAAGGGTGTGCGGTGATCAGCCAATCGCAGACAGCCTTGGTGTTCCAAGACCCAAGGGAACGCTGTAAAAGGTTTTAAGGAGTCTCAACCAAAAACAGCATGTAACCTTGTTGCCTTAGCATTTTGAGTGATTTAGTTTAGTCAACTTATTATTTGAGTTGTAATATGCGATATTTCACCATTGCTAACTTGCATTTGTGTATTAAAGGGTGGCGTACAGTAAGCTAAAGATGGGGTGCTAGTTAACTGTTTAAGAAGAAGAATCAAATACAAAGTTTCAGCCATACAACATATGGGCCATACAGTATTATGCAATCCCTTTAGCTTGGTTCAGTGAGTATTGAAATCTTCACTTAATAATGTAAACTGCCAACAAATTGTCTGTGGACGATAACTGCTTTGTTAAGTATGCAAAAATACTGAATTAAATTAAACTTAATCGATATAGTACACCATTTATAATACTGTCTTTAGTTAAATAATTAAAAACTATTTGAATGCATCATTGAGTTCAGTCAAAATTAATAATAAAAAGACACTTGCTCACCTTTTGGCCTCTCTCTAACCAAGCTGTCAGAAGAGTTCCAGGTAAAGGGATTTTAATTCACATGTCTGATACTGGATTTGTTTCACGGCTTCAGTGTCTTTGCGCCGCCAGGGCCATATCTATTATATTCACGTGTGTATATATGTATCTATATATTATATATGTACATATATATACATATATATATATATATATATATAAAACCCGTCACATCCAACCCCATCACACTATAACCCCCTGGTAACACCCATACCACAAGCCTTGCTCATGGCCAGCTGAGCTACATTCACTTTCAATGGAACCCCCAAATTCCCTATTTGTACATTTGCTATTTATCTTCTAATGAATATCTTGCGTCTTAAAAAAAAAGGTCAAAATGTTGAATTTGAAATGGGATCCACTGAAAGCGACTAACAGATGTCGATGTTGGTAGTTTGGTTGTGAATTTGCGTAGGTAGTTCCTATACATCTAGCAGTCAAGTGCATGACTCCTCTCCCCTCTACGTTTGATTGGCTGACTGCATGATCACGTGACCACCACTCTTCACTGCTTCATGCCAAGTGTCCCATGTTGTTGTTTGTGTGTGTGCCAGTCTGAATGTTTGTGTTGGGTAAATTATACAGAAAGAGTAGGAATTAGAAAATGATAAAGAAGTCTTGTCGTTGTGTGTGTGTGACATTATTCAAATCGTGTATTCTTCCCAATTCCATGAATGGGATTAGTTAAGGTTTTATCTTTGGAGGGAACTAACTAGGGAATGAGTATAAACTGCAGGTCGTGTGAATGAATGAATAAAGCGATTTCCCCCCCCCCCCCCCGCCCCGCCCCCCTGCAGAGCTATAGACAGCCTGCTGCCTTCATCGTCACTCAGCACCCGCTGCCCAACACGGTGAAGGACTTCTGGCGCCTGGTCTACGACTACGGCTGCACTAGCCTGGTGATGCTGAATGAGGTCGACTTGGCTCAGGTTAAGATCCCTTCTACACCACACACACACACACACACACACACACACACACACACACACACACACACACACACACACGTATACACATACACACATACATACACACACACGTATACACATACACACACACACACACGTACACACACACACACACACACACACACACACACACACACACACACACACACACACACACACACACACATACACACACACACACACATACACACACACACATACATACACACACACGTATACACATACACACACACGTACACACATACACACACGCACGCACACACACACACACACACACACACATACACATACACATACACACACACACATACACACACACGTACACACACATTCAGATGCGCACACACACACACACACACACACACACTTTTGTTAGTTGCTACTCCGATTTGTATTGAATGGTTTGATCCTCCTAGCCTCAGTCATAAGTAGCTTTGGTTAACGCGCTTACTAAAAGTCTATGTGTCTCTGCAGGGCTGCCCCCAGTACTGGCCAGAGGAGGGCATGCTGCGCTACGGCCCCGTCCAGGTGGAGTGCATTTCCTGCTCCATGGACTGTGATGTCATCAGTAGGCTCTTCCGCGTCTGCAACCTCACCAGGGTCAGTTCCCCTTCCTCCTGTCCATGACCCTACCGTTTACTGTTCAGTCATCTGAGCAGACGCTGATATAGGCTATATATTATTGCATCGTACATCAAAGCAGACGCTTTTTACTGTGTATAAATTGTACACGTTTATCCATGGTATCCTCTAGTCTACGATATCTGCTGAATCCCACTCACCAATCCTCACCACACATCATAACCCGCGTGTGCGTTGTGTTTCAGCCCCAGGAGGGCTACTTGATGGTGCGTCAGTTCCAGTATCTGGGCTGGGCGGGCCACAGGGACGTGCCCGCCTCCAAGCGCTCCTTCCTCAAACTCATCCTCCAGGTGGACCAATGGCAGCGCGAGGGAGAGGAGGGGGAGGGCAGGACCATCGTGCACTGCCTGTGAGTATATATACTCGGAGAGACGCGCACGCGCACTGCTATCCTGTTCCAATCGGCTTTGGACATTAAATGGGATGGGAGTTTCAGTGTGGGTATCACAGGGCTGGATTAAAACGCCAGAAGAAATCCCCAAGAGACTAGAGAGTTGATTAGCTGTAGTTTGACAGGTTCTGAATGAACTGATGATCAAAGGGTTATCAAAAACACGCCGTGCTCCCGGAGTGGTTCCCCTCCCAGAACCTGGAAGGGGAAGACGAGGAACAGTTCTCAAATAATGAAGGCTGACATCCTCTTAAACGTTTCACACAAAGTCTCAGTAAATTATGCAACACTTACAATGGTATTGACTTTGGATTGTCTATTAAACTATATGAACAATGAATTATGAAAAAAATATTATAATATAACCAAAACATATATCATAAAATGATACATATTATTATGTATTTATATTAATTATATATGTTTGTATATCCTTTTATGTTTGTATGTGCGTGTGTCAATTATTGTTGATATATTTATTATTAGTATTAGTATGATGCAACAAATATAAAGCCCCACATGGATGAGTGTGACACTGCGTTTGTGTGCGTTTGTGTGCGTTTGTGTGCGTCTCCAGGAACGGCGGTGGGCGCAGCGGGGTGCTGTGCGCCAGCAGCATCGTGTGTGAGATGGCCAAGCGGCAGAGCGTGGTGGACGTCTTCCACGCCGTCAAGAGCCTGAGGAACAGCAAGCCCAACATGGTGGACACCCCGGTGAGTCACCGGGCGGGCGGGGCCTTGATTCAATAGGAAGGGGAGCCTTCGACTCGAGGCAAACAACCGAGACGGCGCCAAAGCACTCACTGTGTTGGGATTCAAATGGGCCCTGGCTCTAGATGGCACAGAGGAAAGGCCTAAAGTTGAGGTTTGAGATGCATAACCCAGCCCAACCCAAACAGACCTAGCTACTTTCTATGAAAGCATCGCTCAAAAACAAACCTTAAAATTGCTTGTGACAACCAACTCTCATCACCTCTGTACCTCTTTCTGACTCTTAATTTGTATGCTTTATAATGTTTCACTGTGACCTTTTCATTGATATTGGTTTGTTTTCATAATAAGACAATTGTCTGGCGCTAGTGCTATATAAACAAAATGCGTTGTTGTTATAAATGGTCTAAAATACACAGTGCAAAGGGATCCCACTTCCCCCAGACACTGAGAGTCCCAGTCAAACGCTGAGCGGGTGCTGAGTAATGTGTGTACTGCATGTGTCCCCCGTTCAGGAGCAGTATCGCTTCTGCTACGACCTGGCGCTGGAGTTCATCGAGAGCTCCTCCTAGGCCCGAAGGAGCCAAGAGCACAGGCTGTACGAGGAGGAGCAGACCAAGGAGACATCCTCTCACCTCAACACCTTCAATCTCGTGGTTTTTTCGCTTGATGATGATAACCCCTCCCACTTTTTGCAGTGACGTTATTGTTATTGTTTTCTCCAATATCCTCATTGCGTCTCCCTCCCGGTGATATAGCGTTGGGATTCGTTTGGACGGGAAGTGCAAAACGGTGCGAGAACAAATGGCCTTCGTCACTAGGTGGGTTTGAGCGTCCGCAGAAGTCGATCCCGTCAATGTTTTTCGTTTTTTTTTTTTTTTTTTTTTCTCCAAGCCCCATGGAGAGTGCGATGTCGACTGTGATGTTTAGCTTCTGGCCCGCCATGAACTCCAACGCCTAGCGTCCGCACAGCTAACATTGATCTACATGTGCTTTCCCTTAGCTCACTTTTCCCCCACAGTGCACCACAAACAAATTACTACTAGCTAAGAGTGCGCCATTTCTCCTGCGGCCCCATGTATGTTTACAGCTCAGACCTCAAATACCAGAGAAGGGGACAACAATTCTGGGGGGGGGGGGCGGGGGGGGGGGGGGGGGGGGGGGGGGGGGCGAGAAGAGTGCTCCTTCACAGGCTGAGTCGTTCGCACCGTACACCAGCAGTATCTTTTGGAAACCTTAGCATTAACTGCCCACTTTGCAGGTTTTTTGTTTGTTGGCCAAGCGGATAATATTTTGTGTATTTGAGTCATTTCAGAAGTTCTACGGCGTCCTAGGTCAAAATGGAAGGAAAGACGAGGACCGTGGAATGACATAAGGGAATTGAAAGTAGCTTGTATATCTATATCGATTTGTGTATAAGATAATATTGGATCTTAGAACGGAGACGGACAAGGGATGGGGGGATGACAAGTTAGTGTACGGGGTATAACAAACAAGTTGCTTGTTTTTTTGTTTTCCTTTTGTAATGCTTTTTCCTTTTTTGTAATTGTCACCCATCACAGCATTGTTTTTGTATCATGAAAAGGTCTAAACGTATGTTATTCACTAAATGTACACAGTAAAGTGAAATGTGTTGGCAGCAATCAGTGCTAGATATTTTCTGTTGTCACATGCTCTTGTGGCATGACTTACCTGTCTATTAAAAAAAAAGCCTTACTCACAATATTGTATCGTAAACCACAAGTTTTCTGCGATAACTTTTGTATCAAGTCATGTAACATTAGCTTAATCATTTGTTTCAAGGGGCTGAGCCCAATATACTTTTGTTCCCACAAATTTAGATTAAATTGTCTTTATTTATTGTGGCTTCATGGCTCATGGATTTGGTGTTGCCCAACTTGGCGCGTATGGTACGACAAGTGTAAATTGAATTTGCACTTTTGTGCTTATGTTATGAATAGATTCGGCATGGGGCGTTGAACCTCTGAACACCTCAATTGTCTTGTGCACTGATGGCCGGCATTTTCTTTTTCATGATTTAAAAGCTGATGTTTATTCATAAGCCAAAGACTTTGTGTAAATATGTCTATATGGATAAAGCGCATCATTTGTATTTATTGTTTACTTGTTTTGCATATGAGAACAATCATTCTTCATTCCACGTTTACTGCCGGCGTTTCATATAAACCACAGGGTCACATGATGACGGGGGGTGGGTCGGGCGGTGGTCTGCCCCAAGTTGTAGTCCTATGGGGTCAGTTCCTTGAGGGATGGACTGAGTTAGCTCAGTGTGGAAGCCCCACCTGATATACCAACCAGCATGTTTAAAGTGAAAGTGGGCATGTACTCTTGTTTTGGGTCCATGCAGGAGAACATTTAAGGACCTCCGATCAAAGCTGTATATTAAAAGCATTAATTGTAGTATTTTTTTGAATATTTAGATGGAATTCAACAGTATCTTTCTATTTTCTTTTTTGTTCGACTTTTTTTTTCCCACTTCTGAATCTCTGTGACGTTACTGTGGTGTTTAGAAAAAGAAAAATACAAAAAAAAATGCCATTCCTCTGACTGGACGGTAACATGTTGGTTAGCCTTTAAAGAGGTGATCATGGTGCACTCGAATGCACAGAGCAAACCCAGAATGGTGGCTCCAATTACAGACTCCTTGGGGGAATGTTGTTGTTCTGCATCCACACATTCCCCTTTTAGCGAGGACCACTAAACACTCATTCGCTAGGCCTGGACGGAAGACGAAAGGGAGAGTTGGAAATATATATATATTGTGCCTATCTGTTTGATTTTTTTTTCTCTTAATACAAGGCATTGTAACTGCTTCATTGTCTCAAACTGGGTTTTTGCTTTGAATGCGTGCTCATGGACGATCAATGTTATTGTTGGTCAGAACAGAAGTTATATTGTAAAATTAAAAAAACGGATAAGAAGTCATACTACTCTACTACTTCTTCATCAGACCAATACAGAGCTCTATTGGTAACAATATTCAGAAACGGAGTTCTGTTGTAGAGATTGTACTAATACACCGCTTTTACTCGTGCTCCACTGAATAAACCCCCATAAGCCACGGTGGCATATTTAAAATAATAAGGCATTTACTGCCACCCAGTGGACATTTTTTTCTTTCTGATTTCAGACTGATATCCAATTGCTCAATCTAGCAGCTATTACCTGCTATCCTGCCATGCTAATACTTTGAGAGAAGAGAAGCATAACAATAAGTCAGTGTAAAGAAGCCACAGTTGGAAAATGAAACAATGCGAATAGAAAAACATAACCCTTCTCCCTTGCTTTCGTGCTTAATGCACCCCTGAAGGAGAGGATGTTGAGGTAAAGGTGCTACACTTTAATAATGTAGGGTGCTTGCAGAAGTTGTTGAATTCTTGTTATAGATTTAAAGATACAACAACTTGAGAGTTCCCCTCTATAGAGTACCACACACACACACACACACACACACACACACACACACACACACACACACACACACACACACACACACACACACACACACACACACACACACACACACACACACACACACACACACACACACACACACATTATCTCTTAAGATGATTTCCCCTCAAAACCACACAGTCCAAAAGCAACCAGTGTCTAGATGGAAGTCTGGTCTGAATATACTGTTGATCTTCATGGTTTATTCATTCTTCTTGTCTGTAATGTTTGGCTTATTTGCTGTAATAAAAGAAAATTACTTAATTAACCTTTGTTCAATCTGTGATCTGCATTTTGCAGCCAACAAAGATAGACTATTAGTGTTAAGTGTAGCATTAACTTTTGTTTATTCTCCATGACCCTCCATTTGCTATTTACAAACCAATTTAGTGTTGGGCACCTGCAAATTGCCAAGGAACACTCTTTTGTATTTGGTTTTGTGATAGCACTGAGGTAAAGGGGTGCTCCTCAATTCATACCAGGGCCCTCCCTCTCAATTCATACCAGGGCCCTCCCTCTCAACTACCACCAGGGTCCCTCCTCTCAACTCACACCAGGGTCCCTCCTCTCAACTCACACCAGGGTCCCTCCTCTCAACTCACACCAGGGTCCCTCCTCTCAACTCACACCAGGGTCCCTCCTCTCAACTCACACCAGGGTCCCTCCTCTCAACTCACACCAGGGTCCCTCCTCTCAACTCACACCAGGGTCCCTCCTCTCAACTCACACCAGGGTCCCTCCTCTCAACTCACACCAGGGTCCCTCCTCTCAACTCACACCAGGGTCCCTCCTCTCAACTCACACCAGGGTCCCTCCTCTCAACTCACACCAGGGTCCCTCCTCTCAACTCACACCAGGGTCCCTCCTCTCAACTCACACCAGGGTCCCTCCTCTCAACTCACACCAGGGTCCCTCCTCTCAACTCACACCAGGGTCCCTCCTCTCAACTCACACCAGGGTCCCTCCTCTCAACTCACACCAGGGTCCCTCCTCTCAACTCACACCAGGGTCCCTCCTCTCAACAATGTTTAGGTTGAACATTGGTTCAAAGCGTTGGTTTGTGGTGTTTTTTATGCTGTAGTTAAAGGGGTAGGGACATTTGGGGAGGAATCACATAATCAACCTGATGCTTTAATTAGCTATTTTATCAAATATGGCTTCCCAATACAATTTTGCAAATGCCTTTTCATCTCAACTGTCCCCTTTGCTGAGTACAGTTGTCCCTTAAACATCCCTTAAAAAGCAATGTACAGCTCTATCAATACAAAGATAAACATACCCTAGAATGAAGCTCTTTCTGCCCAATTATCTTACTCTGTGTACACCATAAAAGCCACGTTATTTGTCATTAAACCGGAGGCAAACTGCAGGGACACTCCTCGGACCATTTACTGTTTCCGAGAACTGAAGTTAGTAGCAACCTGTAATATGTCATCATCTGGTGTTTGAGATCAATTTACAGACAGATGTGGACAACTCACTCACATCTAAGACACCATAAACCAACATAGGATGACCCTCCCCATGCTGCCTAGCTCATCCCATCCAAGTTAGTACAAAACACAGTGTACAACCCAGAAAATGACAATGTCAAGCACTAAAGCCTGCAAGCTAAGGGTTGTGCAGATTAAACAAAATGCGTGACCACCAAATTCGTAATGTAAGTTGTATGTTCAAAACCCGGATGATGGCAGTGAAAATGAGGCCCTGCGCAGAGAAATCACCCTCTTTGTAACCACCTAGTGTAATGATGGAAGTTGGCTGCAGCAAAAGCTCCGTCTGCAAAGGCTTTGTCTGCTTTCTCTTCCCAGGAGGAGCGCACACAGACAGAAATCAATAGACGTATGCTAGCCACAAAGCCACTATCTATGGCCCTATCCCAGCCAAGGCAAAGTGCCAGGCCCACCTCTTGGACCGTTTCATGCAGATTACAGCCACCGTTATGTGTAACAAGTTACTCGACCCCCTACCCCTACACCTACACGGTCCACACTCATGACCACAGCATCACCTTTCACTGCACCCAGGCCCTTAGAGCAAGGCCCCTGTTCGCACTCTGGCTACAGTTATGCCAAGAGATCCTAAAGATCCACTACCATTCTCATTCAAAACCAATTACTTTGTCCAGGTATTTCTCCAGTACCGCTTTTTTGCAAAGAAAAAGGCATTTACTGCCACCCAGTGGACGTTGTGCCTTACTGACAAAGAGACAAAGAAGAGAGATCACAAGCACACGTAGACTAAAGCACCCAGGGCCGGCCCTAGATCTTTGGTGGCCCTAAACAAAAATGTGGTGCCCCTAAATAATTATTTTATGAGCCATTTGTGTAATGTTACTCGGTTCATCAAAATAACTTGTGAGTGAATGGAGATTTATTGTGCCCAAGGCAGCGTTACCATGGCTACCCAGTGAGTTCTTAAAGTGAGCAAGGCAACTTAACACTGTACAAAGTGTGAGGAGCGAGCAACACAAAGTCACACTGATCGGTTATGCAGGGGTTAGGAACCTTTTAAGTTGGGAGATTTCTAAATGTATTTCCTTGTGCGCCATATAATATTTAATTAAATTGATTGCAACTTTATGCGTGAATTTTTTAAGTAAGACATACTTTTTTTTTAAAGTATAACACGTCTGAGCACTAAAAGCACTATATATAATAAATATCTTTATTCTTCATAATAATATTGTTGTTATACTGTAGATAAGCAATAATCAATTAAATTAGTCTTACCATTAATGCGACTTGTGGTGCTGCACGGTTTTGCTGACGGCCTTGTAGTCTGGTTTGTAAGTGGTGAGGTTAAGCTTCATGCAGGCGTTGAGGCTTCCATCAGGTCAACGTGAGCGTAGGTTGATCTTAATGTTTCTCAGATGCGAGAAAGACTGCTCACGGGAATATGTAGCGCCAAACATGGTCAATATGGCAGTAGTCACACGCTGCATTGTGTGGTATGTGACTGGAAGCTCCTTCCATGTTTTCAGTATCAGCTGACCTTCAGGTTGAAGTTGTTATTTCATTTCTGTCCACTTGTGTTCACTCGCCAGCTCTGCACGCTGTCGCGCAAGTCTTTCCAGCTCTCCATTGAGTGACTTGAACTTGCTCACCCACATGTCTGACGCCTTCAGGTCAGCAACTTCCAGCTCAAAGTCTCTGATGGAGACCCCGGGGATGCATATCAGGTCGACTTTGTCATATTAGCCATAATTGGCCCGCGAGCCATAGGTTCCCGACCTAAACTTTAGGTCAATAATTCGGGGCATCAGAGTAACTCCAAGTCGTTTCTTTTGTTTAGTTGTTGTCGTTTTTATTTAGCCATGCAGGGAACTTAACCTGAATGTTGCCGAACAGCCACAAAAGACCTTCAGTATTTATTAATAAAATATATTTTGCTCCTCCTCCTACTGGTCTTGCTCAGGCACTGCATCTTTCAGATTAAAAAAAGGGAAACACCTTTCAAGTCAGTTTTCTCGTTTTTCTTCCAAAAAGTTTAATTTGCATAATTATTTACAACAGATGATTGATAGCAGTGCTCCAAAGAGACAAAGATCAAACCACAATTGATAAAGCGGGAAAATAACCATATAAATAGTTCAAAACTTTTTAAAATCTTGCATTTAGAAAAAAGAAAGTTTACAATTTTAGCCTTTTTTTCAATAAACAAATGTATAAATCAAATATCAAGCTTAATATGTGAGTGAATCATATTAACACAAACTGAAAGGATGCTGCAATACTATACAGCAACGAAACACCAAATAATACATTCATTATCACTATCCCGCATGCTATCTGAAAACCTGAAAAATTATAAAATAATCATTACAAAGAAAATAACAATAAAATCATGGCGAGGAGTGGAAAATAGTTCCATTTAAAGTAGGCATATATTGTATATTTATATATGTATATTTCTGTACAAATATTGAATATTTGGCATTATATTCATCCTCATTATTGATATATCTAACAATTCAAAGTAGTTTTAAGCTAAACAATTAACTTGATGCTATCAGCCTTTATTTAATAGTTTTTTTCTTGTCACTTTTGCCCTTTCTAACCACAACACAGACATTTCTTCACCAAAGGCATACACACCTGCGACTGCTGTCTCCCCTTATAAAACATCCAGCTATACAATTACAGGAGCATCTCTGTGGGATCACTGGCTTAGACCAATGTGGGAGGGGCTTGTACAGGAAGCCGTGATTGGCTGGACATCGACGGTGTAAACCAATGGCACAAATATGGCCTACATTCTGGTCAGTGTTTTCATATTGCAAATTACTCGTAGGTCTCGGAAGTATTCTCAAACCTCTTCGGGTGAAAAGCGGCCTGTGTTGTTTGCTCTATAAAGACAGTGATCAGCAAGTTGGGCAAAAAAATTAAGATATATGAAAAATATGAGGCAAAAGATGCCAATCTTTACTGCCTATTACAATTTAAAATATATGTTTGTAGTGGTCTTCAGGAAAACAAGAATCCTGTTTAAGCAGCACCACAATGAGTCCAACATTTCAATAAAAGGCTTATTGCTAGAGAAGCAGATGTACTCTGGTATATAGTCTGGTATTGTATGAACCCATTCAATTCCAACAATCACAATCACACTCTGGGCAGTTCAATGCAAGTAATGAAGACTTTATAGTGTGTGTGGCTGCAGTGATACCGTTGGTCTAGTCGCCTCCATGTCTACTATGAGAATGACATGCTTTATGAGAGGAGAGAGCGAGCAGCAGGAAGAAAGACATCTTTGCAGTGCAACTGCATCAAATAAAAAATATTATAAATTAAATTTCGTAGGATTCTTATTTGAACCATACCTGTATTAAAATAATCAGATATAAGGTGTGTGAGAGAGAGAGAGAGAGAGAGAGAGAGAGAGAGAGAGAGAGAGAGAGAGAGAGAGAGAGAGAGAGAGAGAGAGAGAGAGAGAGAGAGAGAGAGAGAGAGAGAGAGAGAGAGAGAGAGAGAGAGAGAGAGAGAGAGAGAGAGAGCGAGAGAGAGAGCGAGAGAGAGAGAGAGACACACACACACACACACAGTAAATAAATCTGTAGAAGTTCATGTATTTTGAGGATGTTACTGCTGCCATTAGACATTTGAATGTGTGTGAGAATATATAATATACTTTACAGTGTACGCTGATTGTCAAAATAAAGGTCAGAGTGGCTCATTTAGGAGGACCACAGGGTCAAACAATCAAATCAACAGCATTTAGGCCTACACTCTGAGCTTTCACTTTTAGCGGATCAAAAGACGGCACAAAACCTTCTTTCCTACCAAGAGTTCAGCCACTTGATTTAAGAGTAAACTGCTTGAAAAAACGCTCCGAGATTTGGAGAAATTTCCATTGGAAAAACGTCCCTTTCACTTTTGAGATCTCTGATCATAAAGGTTATTCTCATGATTGCATGATTGGGGACAATCAGCATCAGGGTAACCATGACGTCCTTAACAAAAGGTTCCAATGGTGTGTGTCCCTCCAAAGCTAAAACTCTAGTGTCATCGGCGGTGATCCTAATAGCGGGTGTCTGTCTGTGTGGGGGGGCCTGCAGGTTTTGCTGTGACAAGGGGGTTAAGTGCTGCATAGTACATACGCGTGACCAAGTGCTCCTGTGGTGGAATCAGAAACACGCCTTACTCCCTGTTTCACGCTCAACTTGTGAGGTAAATATCTGTGTGTGTGCGCCTGCATGCCTAACATTGTTGGACACAATATTGCTCCACTTTGTTTGTCAGCAGGTCAATGTTTTGTCTGCTAGTTTGTGGTATGAAATGCATTGGGCTGAACAAGTGGTCAGCTGGTTTCAATATATGATCAGCTGTTGAACTGTTGAACCTGCCTGAAAAGAGTCTGACTTCAGTTGCCGTCTGGGATTTTTGTTCAGTCACACACACACACATACGCACACATACGCACACACACACTTGCATACGCACACCCACACACACAACAACGTCCTCATGCAGAATCTTGAGTGCACCTGTACTCATTCGGTTTACACAAATATATATGTCTTTTTTCTTTCTTATAATTCATACTCACGATCACTACAAGTTTTTTACAAATTAATTACAACGATCAAAGCAAAATCCACCATCTTTAACCATAAAGCTTAATAATGTTTTAATATGTAGATATAGAGACTTTATTTTGTATTAATATATATACAACTATATATTTATAGATATAGATATGAGCCAAATATAAAAAGGAATAAATCACATGATTCCTTGCATGTCATCAAATAATACCCTTAGATATCTTCCTAAACCTTTATTGTGCTGAAGTCTTATTACGCTAGAATGTGGAGCAGCCAGTCAACTAGAAATTTCAATTTCTGGTCGAAGTAACGTGATTCCAAGCCCTTTAGCGATGCTATTACGAGTTATAACCTGTGTGGACAAAGCCCTCGGAGATGTGTTTATTTATTTTTTGCGCCCCCACATTTAGCTTAGCCTATTTCGCTTCTCCTGCAAGAGTGACATTGTAAGGCACCTGAGGATGTGTCATGTACATAGTTGCCAAACGCCAAACTCCCCTCTCGACTTGAAATGATAAGGAGAAATGGAAAAATGAAAGATGAATGAAAGGTAATCCTAAGGACAGAGAAGTCTTCTGCGGAAATAATTATACCAACGCTGCCAGACCGGCCCGTAAGCCTACTTCACAACAAATACAATATAACGGTTACAGGTTATTGTGAGATAACACAACTACAGTTACGTCACTACTACCGGTATACAGATTGTGTTTTTGTATAATTTCCGACATCGCTGCTGCACACAATGGTTTCAAAAGCAGATGATGGCATTGTTTTCTTTTAAGCAAGTGACCAGAGGTGTTGCTGAATCAATCTCTCTCTCTCTCTCTCTCTCTCTCTCTCTCTCTCTCTCTCTCTCTCTCTCTCTCTCTCTCTCTCTCTCTCTCTCTCTCTCTCTCTCTCTCTCTCTCTCTCTCTCTCTCTCTCTCTCTCTCTCTCTCTCTCTCTCTCTCTCTCTCACGTAGCTAGGGGTAGGCCTTTTATCTCGACCAATTTAAATGAATCTTCATCAGGAATCACCATATAGACAATGAAGAAAAATAGACTTTGGTAAATAAAATAAGTGAAGCCACACTTAATCTGTAAATCAACCCTGTTAGATCTCAACCTGATAATAAAACATTGATTAAAAAATATCACTGCATCAACTTGTAATCTTTAAGCCCGGTCAGTTTCTCTAGCATCCAACAAGCTGGTACCAAGTGACCATTGATCTTATCACCAAATACTATGGCGATAGCGAGCCTTATGCGATGCAAACAGTAAACCTAGCAAACGTTTAGTATGCTTCAGGGTGAGCACGTTAGTCGCAGGAAGAGCCGCCACAAAGAAACTCAATCAACTGCAAGCCGGAGTTGACACCTTCGCTCTATCCTCTGCAACAACGTACGCCCGCAACTCGCAACCAGCTGGTGTCAGCTAACAAATGGTGGGTGGTGTGGTAAATAGCGTGCTTTCATTCACACACAAACACACTCACACACACACAAAGGCCGTCGCCCCGCACATCCATTCCAACAACATAGCTATCTTTTCAAGTCGAGCCAAACCCCAAACACCTTTGAAAATGCTTTCAGGCTTCTTCATTGTGGGGCAGCAGGGCTGCCGGCCCCCTTGACAGGTGTGTCCCATCGAGGCTTAATCAGCAGGTGAGGGGGTAACCCTATCAGCCCATAAGAAGTCATGCATGCAATAGCATGTGTTCAACCTATAGAGGGAGTCATCTAATGTAAACCAATCTACACGCAGTGTGGGGTTGTGGCGCTCCTTTTACACCGTACACAACAATGGCCCCACATCGGCCCCTCACATTGGCCCCTCACATTTTTTGATTAGTGGATGATAACGGTAGTGGCATGATGTATAGAGGAGGGTGAATTGTTGTTCCAGTAGTATGCAATATGGATAGGTACAGTACAGTATATTCAGCTCATTTCCAGTGTGCCCTGTGGCTCAAGGTGGGCATTGCACTGTTTGTTTTGAACGTTGGTGGTGAAACGCCACAGCCTCTTGGGTCTCCTGTGAGAGAAATAAACATCTACTAAGTTCTCAAAGGGAGGCCGATCCTAAACAAGAGTGTCTCTGTGTGTATACTGAGGCCAATGGCATTGCAAAGATGATCATTCTTTTTTTTTTTCCAGAGTCTCCATCTACTCAAAATGCATTGGAGAGACAATGGGCACCATATATTAATGAATCTCTTATTTAAAAAGTGGTGTGTGTGTGTGTGTGTGTGTGCACGTGCGTGTGTAGGTCTCCACGTGCGCATACATAGGACTGGGTAAAGGACAAGTGGTTTAGAGTAAAAAGCAGCACCATTTACTATAGTAACTGAATATTGTTAAAGTGTCTTTTGCACCTGTGTTCTCTTTACACTTCAACACACTATAAAGAAAATACTTCTTTATCCGTCTCTTTTTAAAATGTTGGAATGAGATAGGATTTCTTTTAATCAGGACCATTTTACTGTCAAATTAACCCACTCACTTGTCAAACTATAGATATCAAACATATACCATATAATGCAATGTAGGTCATATATAATATATAAGTAGAATTAAAAGTATTAGAATTGCAATTTTAATAACAGGGTCCTCGAAGCCTTCATTATGAAAAAAAGAAAACAATGAAGGGGTGCGATTGATTGAAGTTAATGTCGTACACTGTAGGCAATTTTCCATATCTGTCCTTGCAATTCAACTGCAACAATACCACAAGATGAGCTTCATAAACCACATTTCCCTTGGAAATACAAACAGGAATTATTTTAAGGTGCAAAATGCATTTTGTTACGATACAGTCAGACTCTTCCCAAGCTTTACAAAGAAAAATATTTGAATGTATTCATTTTTGTACTGCAAATTGGAAATATATTTGGCAGCAAATTACACATTTATCTTAATTTATATATATATATATATTCTATATATATATTTATTTCTATATAAATATTTATGGATATTTTCCAAAATGTAAATAGTTTAGTAAATATCCCTCGTCATTATATACCACAAATAAAAATGACTCTTTATCAACATCTCATTCTCAGCAACGTTGGTCGTCAGCTGTAGCATGCCTGGTAACATTCAAATGAATACGATTGATAGAACTTCTGAACAAAACCAAAAAACACTGCCATACAGCCCTATTAGATGTGATGACACCCTTTCGTTTGTTTTTTACTTTGGTATCGTCCAACGCAGGAGCCAGTGGATGGCGGTGTATGCCCTTTAGGTTTTAGCGTAAATGGAACGAAATTCATGGCAGGAAATGGAGACACGTCCTTTGACCTTTAAAAGAACAGCAATGAGCAATCGCCTCCATACCAGACCCTCCCGTCACCCTGTCTAAGGATCCCAACCATATTTCAATATCTATATATAGAGAGAGAGAGAGTCAGGAGGAGCTGATGGCTATTGCTTCTGTTCCTTGAACGCCCTTCGCTCTTTTTCTTTTACACAGGGTGCTTCCAGCCCCGGACCACTGTTGCTGGTGAGAGAAAAGTTGCACTTTGTGATTCCCCTTTTGCACCCGCCGGGGAAAGTACACACATCCACCTTAACTCGCTCACAGGCTGCCCAGTGAAAATGATCCTGGATATAAAATCGATAGGAACAAATAGATAGATAGATAACCATGGACCTGGACCTGGAAGTTCTTCGGGGACCGACCCCTGACCCTCCTTCACCCCCCCCCCCCCCCCCCCCCCCCCCCCCCAAAAAAAATAAATCCCACTCCCTTCATCAATGAGTTCGCCGAAATTTGACATCCGTTTAAAAGTTGCTTCTCACGGTACAGCTAAGAGCTAATTCTCTCTGGGCAAAACAAGTAAATAAATCAATAAATCAATGCATCAATAAATAGCCTATCACCTGCTGCTGTATCTCCTTGCTCTAAACACGGTCCCAAAAAATATCAGAAAGTGGCAAACAAGATGGACAAAATGGAGGGGCGTGGACGAAGGAACGCGGGGAGGGAGGTGACTCCTGGGTAAAAAAAACAAAGCCCTCAGAGGCGTGTCTGGGCCTCCGGGATGTAGATCTCGATGCTGTCCGCCCGCTCCGTGGCCGAGTTCTGCCTGAAGGAGGCGGCCCGCTTGGCGGCCAGGAGCCGTCGGCGCGCCTCCTGCCGCTGGCGGTCCTGGAGGTCCAGGGAGCGCTCCCGCGCCACGCCGCCCCGCCCCTTCGCCGGCCTCTTCGGCAAAGATGGCGGCGGCCACTTCCGCTCCTTACGAGGTTTAGAAAGAGGACATCGGGACTTTGTCAAATCAAAATCAAAACCTGCTGCAGGCTGTGATGGCATTTGAAGCCCAAAGCACACTGCCGTGTCAGGACAGACAGGGAATCTTTTTTCGGTTTTTTTTTTTGCGCTTTGTGTGCTTTGGGCTTTAGGATGGATCTTCATCTTATCCTTTCACTTTTCGTTATTGTAATGCATCTATTCTTGTATGTTAGATCACTCTCATACGTTTCCCTGTTGGAAATTAATTTGAACAATTATTTTATTTCTTTACTTTTCTTCTTTATCTCTTGGCATCTTCCTGATGTGTTATTGTGGTTCTCTTTGTCTTCATTTGTGTACTTTTATTTTGTCACTTTCTTTCCCGAATGTGAGTTTTGTCATGCCGCAGTTTGAAAGTCCAGCTGAAACAGCTTGGGGTTAGGGTTAGGGTAATCTCGGATCCAGCAGTCCTACTACGTTATAGCATAACTTCTGGGGTGAAACACAACAGGGCCTTGGCCGGAAATCACCAACTGAAGGGGCGGGGTTACGCCTTGTTTCCGGTTTTGTTACCGAGATATTCTACCGAAGAAAACTCATTCCCGTGAATAAAGCTGCATATAAAGTGTATTTCTACAGTGGCCAGTCTGCACAGTGTGGATTTGAAACCTTTATAGACACTTTTTTACTGTTTGCTACTTCTGGTCGAGTTTGTGTTTGCCAATGACACGTTTACAGATCCCCGCCTCCAGCAGCATGATTGGTCAAAACGAATATGAATCCAAAGAAAGTGAAACGCCCTGTTCACCCAGATCTGAGATCGTCTGATTTGTGGGACTAGAGTCGGGGCTTCTGTTACACACCCCACAGTCTCACCTTTTTCTCTGGGCTCTCCACCGGTTGCCACTGGTTACTCTTGATCTGCTGCAGCTCATCAAACTTGGCAGTGACGTCGTCAATGGAGAGCTGCAGGAGGTCCCAGAATCCAGCCAGGTCCTGAGAGGTGGGTCTGGGCATGGCACCGGGGTCCTACACAACAACAGGGGAACACGGCCCACAGAGATGGGAAGGGAAAAGTTCCAGTTTTTTTTTGCAATTTGCAATTTGCTTTACAAATCACAACGTTGTTCATCCCTGTGATAAACAGATAAGTGGCTGTATAGTACTCAATGTTTTTAAGATGTAAGATGTTAATTAAAACACGTCTAGGATGATAGAAATGTAGAAATCCTGGAAATAATCGATCGGTTCTATGTCTAAACTGATGTTAACATCAATCAGGTGTGGAATTGCAATATTGCAGCGTGACAAAACCTAAATGTATTCCCAGAATGCACTTTTTGTAACCACTGTGTGGCAGCAACACACCATAAGGCTTCTCGGTGCAGATCTAGCCATGAGGGGGAGCGCTTGTTTTTGTTGCCTGTGAGATCTCGCTGCAGTGGAGAAGGCAGGGTGCGACAGCACACACAGGGGGACAGATTGGCCCGTTTGCACATCACGCCTTAGCTTACCCTGAGCACACCTCCGTCTGAGCCCATATTACATAAACTAGTAGAGACGGTTAGTGTTCAGTTGTTAAATTCCGCCGTTTGCTTTCAAAGGTGTCAATTAGAAAAGAATGCTTCTTGGTTTTTATGTTGTATTGTACATTATATAGATCCTATTTGATGTAGTCATATGATGATATATGTATCACTATTAGTCTTCAAAGCAATATTTCACTCATTTAGCAGATGAGATACACAGGGCACTTGTTGGTGTACCTGTGGACCATGTGCCGTTGAGGCCTCTGAAGCTGACTGTTTACACTGCAGAGAACGGAGTTTAGCAGAGACTATATTGCTAGAGCTGGAGACAGAGTGCGGCCCGACTGGAAAAGAAACACAACACCCTCTGGCCCCAATGGCGATTTGGCAACTGATGAAAACACTGGTAGGTTACACTGTTGGATTCATTTCTACAGCCGATAACCATGCAGTTTATGATTCAGAGTAAATGCCTAAACTATTATAACAAAAATGAGCTAAATGCTGCTTCAACTCAATGCCAGTATCAGGCAATTTCTTTTTTTACTTATCATGCATGATGCTTTTCCTATAAGCCGAATGTCTGCTATGTTGATGCATTATTCAGAGAATAAAAATTCTACATTAACTGGCAAAATAACAAATGGACACATTGGACCACTTACAGGGGACAAAATACACCTTCCATGTGAAATGTTGAAAGTGTAAAGTACATATTCAGGCAATGTTCGTAGGCTTAATGCAAGTGAATGGAGCCGGGCCAGGGGCAAACTACACGAAAGGGGACAACATTTGGAGATTCACATTTTGCATGTAGTTGATGGTGGGGAAGTGGATTTAAAGCCTCATATCCAAAATGGGTGGAATATTGCTGTAAGTAAATTGGCAGGATATCCTAGTGGTGAGGGAATTTGACTCCCAGGCAAAAGGGTTCTCTATATGAACCCCAATGTACACAATATGCCATAACCCCTAAAAAAGTGAAAAAAAATCACTGTGGGAGTGTGTGTGGATGATGGCTGGTTTAAGCAGCCTCACCTGGCCAGAGTCAGACTGATTGGAGTCTGGAGCTGGGTGAGGCTGCACACCTGTTGCACATTGAGCAATCAATGTGCACAGGTTAAACCAGCCATCACCGCACACACCCAGGAAGAGATCTCCCACATGGCAGCATGGAGCACCATCTGTCTGTGTCATCGCTAACAAACCTTTATAATAAAGGTCTTTCAACATCACCACCCTGTGTCCATTTGGATGGAGGAGCCCGAGGAAAGTCACCTAGGTGGAGTATGGCAGCCACCTAGGTGGCGTGTAGCTGGACTTTGCTACAATCACCAAAACAATAAAACAAATGAAGAGGTTTCAAAAGGCCATGTTTCGATTTACATGTTGAGAGCTCTGCTCCAAGATCAAAGTAAAGTTAATGTCCGACTTTGAACTTTGAATCTTGAAGCAGTTTGACACCATCTGTGAGTTGGGGCCCCTGTGCCGCAGGGGGACGCGATCGCTCTGAAACCGCTAGGAGACGTGTGAGGGCTCAGGGCAATCTTATGACCTGTCACTGCCAATATTAGACTACATTTATCATGGCATTATCTACAGGGAGAGGGGAGGTACAAAAAGAAAGAAACAACAGAGACAGACAGAGAGGGAGAAGCAAGAGGTGAGAGAGAGAGAGAGAGAGGACCATCCCCTTCTGAAACCCTCCCCCTTCCTAATATGTGCTGAATAATTAGAATCCGAAAGTGGTCCAAAGTTTTCTGTGACAGTTTCCCGAGAGGCCAACAATGAGCATGGCTGGCAGTTCATTATTCAAACTCCTGGATCCTATTTAAACCTAGCGATAGCAACACACCATAATGGATTGTAGGAGGCTCTGCCTTTCATTGCGATAACCCCACCCTCCGCAGTAGCACCACCACCACCCACCACCACCACCCCGGTGGTCAGCTACAGAATGGATGGAACCTGTGTCGGACCGAGGTCATTTTTGGTGAAGATTGAACAGATTGAAGGTACAAATCTCTCGTCCACTCACCATGTTCTGCTGACAGAGCCAGTAGAACTGTTGGAACTTCTGAGACATCAGCAGCTGAGCACTTCCCACCGCACTCCGGATCCTGCCCAGGACTAGGGGGGAGGGGGGAGCACACATAACTCATACATACGTACATACATACGTACATGTATACGTATATACATACATACATGCACGTATGTATGCACACACATACACAAATATGCAGGTTTGACCAGTGTTGTCAGAGACACTGCAGTGGGTCTATTCAATTGTGTGCTAATAATACACCTCCGTTTGGAGAATGTACTTTTTTCAACACAGGGTATTGAGAATTTCTAGGACTGTGTCCCAGTGCTGTTCAAACACAATGCCACGGTATTCAATCTGAATAATCTCATCCGGACGCCAAGACTTGATCTGCAGTGGTGATTTAACTGAAGCTAGTTTGCGATTTGGGGGGGGTTGAGCTTTTGCAAATAGAGTATCAAATATTGACAGTAGCTTAACCTTCTAAATATATGCGGATTATAGCTCTGGTATCACAACTGTAGTTAGAGAATCTAGATTCACTTGACATTTTTATATAAAAACACACACTTTAGTGTTTGTAGCACATGAACACAACCTTGATCAACCTTGACTTTAGCTGTGAACTGTGGACGTCTTCTATCCCTACAACACAACCAAAATAACAATGCAAAGAACCAAGAAAGCTAAGATAATATATTAGTGATTATTATTATTATTATTATGACTATTACGATATTATATTATTAGTATTATTGTTGTTATTGTTTTTATAATTATTTGTATTTTTACCCTTCGGACACTCACTCTCCTCGGACAGATCATGCTCCTCCGCCTCTCTCTCCATCTCTTTGCACCACCCCTCCATCCGCTTGCTCTCGCTGTGCAGCAGCTGCATGAACCAGCCTCCGTCCCGGGGCCTCGGGGAGCCGTGGCCCCCCGCTTCGGCCCCCTCCAGGCTGGGCTCCGACAGCCAGGGGTCCGGCTGGGGGCTGGGGGGCCCGCTGCTGGAGGGCCGGTAGTCCTCGCGGTAGCTGAACAGACCCTGGGTGCGCACCGTGCGCACCGCCCCGTACTGGGTGGGCGTGCTGGGCTCCGAGTGGCGGCCGAAGCCCCCGACGCCCATGCCTCCGAACTGCAGGCCCTTGTCCTCCATGGAGGGGAAGCCCTCCAGCTCCATGTCGGCCTGCACCGCCGCCGTCACGCTGTTGGAGCGCTTGAAGCGCCCGTGCCTTCGGGGGGGGGGGGGGGGGCAAACGGGCGGTAAAATGACGAATGGTATATGCACCACCTCCAATGACTGGGAGGAAGCCGTCCGGGTTTAACAATGCACCCCAAGAGAGGGCCAGCGTTCTATCAAGGCGGAGGCGCTACGTTCGGGAACGCATAGCCCTTGTCGTGTCTCACTCCGTCGCCATCAGCGCCACGACGACGTGCCGTTGGGTGGTTGTAGTCACACATTGAGGCGTTTTCTACAGTAACACATGCATGTACGCAACTAGAGGGATGTGACTCTGGAACTAAACCCATATATCTTCCATGAGAGAACCGACTGTATCTCACCACCATTGACACCATGTCACATACAATTCTCAATGTGACGGTGATGTCTCGTGCCAAAATGACATGAGGCGTCACCGTAGTCACTATTCCTATAGGCACGATATATATGTTCCTATATCTGTAGAAATTAGTGTTGACTGTTGAGAGTTGGTTATCTCTAGGTATGCATCAGTGTCTTACCGTTTGTTATCTTCAACCTGGATGCCTATAGAATGGAACTGGGGAAGACCTTTGCTCTCACATTCTGAGTCAGTCGCGGACTCCACCTGGTGAACACAAGACAAGGTTGCTCACCGTCAGGGCACTCTCAAGACAATATGACAATATGGAAGGACTGCTTTTAAAAGGAATGCTACATTTCAACATAATGAAGCATCCTATGATTTTTAGAACATGCGTCCTACTGCACAATACGTTTATAGTTTGGCTAGTTTACTTTTACTGTATACCTCCACCGTCCTGTACACAAGACGGCGGACTATTATTATACTTTGTGTTTATGATTCTATTTATAATGAAAAGCATATGGATTTATTACAATATCCACATAAACAACAAGGTGCAACATTTCCAACTGTCAGCTATAAGCTGATATATTTATAGTCTAAACATGTCATTTAGGTGGACCTTCTCCAAAAAGATGGTTGTAGTTAAAGTCGCAATCTGTAACATTTCACCTAGCCTCGTAGCTTTAAATAACCAGGATATATCTTTAGTCATTGCTGATCGATCGTGATTTAAATAATGTTACAAATAAAATCCCATCCTATACCTGATATATTCTAAAAATTGAAAATGCTGGCCAGCCTGTACCTCTCTTTATTTACAAGATTCTTACTATCGACACCCCCAAACCCAAAACCCCATGCCACCCAGCCAGCCAAGCTACGCTAGTTTGCGTCATGCTGTTGCACAGCCAGTAGAGTGGACAGAACACTGTTGAGTTTTGTTAATTCTGAAAGTCTCTTGCCTACAAACTGGGAGGGGCTCAAACTTACACATTGCGACTTTAACATTTTAAAGGCAGTATTATCAATGAAATGACATGAATGGGGGAGATCAGTGTTTGCTCACCTGAGATGGTGAGAGTAGTGATTGGCCGATGCTGCCATGGAAGACAAGGGCAAGCATGATGATGAAGATGATGGTGATGATGAGGATGATGATGACTACTAATGAGGTATTTTATGATTCATTCCGTGGCAGGTGGTCTATCATCAGAGAGCAAAACATCAAGGTATATAGCCTCCATAGAGCAAGATCAAGTAATGGATGATTGTTCTTTCTTTGACTTTGAGCTGATTCCACGGGTTAGCTGGATCAATAGAGGCCTACTCACCATGGCCTGAGGCACGTTCAAATGAATACAGATCAAATGTCAACAGCATGCAGATTATTCATGACGGTGAAGTAGGACAACAACATCTGTCTGATGAGGTGCATGTTGGGATTGAGACAAAGAGGCAGAGAGGGAGAGGGAGCGGGGAAGAGTGCAACAGAGAAGGACAGAGAGAGGAAGCAAGATAGAGAGAGACAGAGAAGGGGAGGAGACAGAGAAAGCAAAGTAGAAAGAGGAGCGAGAGCCAAAGGAAGAGTCAGAGAAAATGACAGATAAGGAAAGAGAAAGCAAGTAAGGTTGTCTGTGGGAGAGAGCGAGAGAAGGAAAGAGAAAGAGAAGGAGAAAGTGACAAAGAGTGTGTGTGTGTGCAGTGCTTGAATTGGAATCAAAAAGGTCTCAGTACTAAAACAGCATCTGCACGGCATGACTTTCACGAGCAGGCTTAGGGCTGTTTTAGGCTGGTTTGCTTAGATAAATGACCAACCAGTACAGTCATACTACTAGTTGGTTATGTGCAGACATGTTTCTCTCTCTACAAAAAACAACACAAACATTTCTAAATTAAAAAATACATTCGATGTATTCTTAAAATGATTAATTATGTTTTCTCAGCTTGCACCCAGACAGTCATCTCTGATCAGCATAGCATATCTGCAAATGATGGACTCACACACATTGTTCAAAGTCTCCAGTGGATTTTCATTTACATGACCGTCAGTAGTAACGCTATCAGAATCCCTTTCGACCGCTGAAGAAGCTATCTTTTGGTACTCATAAGCCATGTTTCCAAAGACATTCTCTAAGCCTTAGCGAATAACACTTGTGAGAGTCACAGCCGGGACAGAAAGGACGTCTGCGTAACCTATGTTCATTTGTGCGGTAACATGTTGCAGATCGAATGGTTGAGATGGGATAAGTGTTGCCCTATGGACGCCGAAGTCTGCTGAAACACATAGGCACGTAATTATAGGTATCCACAGATGGAAAAAGAACGTGCGTACCTAAATCACCCATCAGCGGCCGTCCAATTCAAGCACTGTGTGTGTGTGTGTGTGAGAGAGAGTGAGAGAGAGGGAAATGGAGGGAGAGAGGGGAGTGCGAGAGGGAGATAAAGGGGGAGAGAGAGCAAGAGCGGGAGAGAGAGACAGAGAGTGAGAGAGGGAGAGAATGAGAGAGGGAGAGAGAAATAGAGGGAGAGAGAGCTAGAGAGAAGGAGAGAGGGAGAGAGAAGGAAAGAGGGAGAGAGCTAGAGAGAGAGAGAAAGAGCTTGAGAGCAAGAGAGAGAGAGGGAGAGAAAGTGAGAGGGAGAGTGCGCCGGCACTTCACCTGGATGCCGATGGACGAGCGCGGCGTCTTGAGGTACTCCTCTGCCTTGGACACCAGCACGGCCTTGTCGCAGGTCTGCACCGAGGTGTGGCTGCCCCCCAGCGAGGCGTGGCGCTTGCCCCCCATCCCCGCCGCCGCCGCCTCCATAGCCATTGTGGCCGCCTTGCCGCTGTCCAGGCTGTCGGTGGAGTTGTAGATGGCGCGGCCTAGGCTGTCGGTGGTCCACAGGCCCGCGCCGCTAGCCCGCGTGGGCCGGCCCTCCAGGTAGGCGTCCTGCGTGGACTCTGTGCTGCTCTGGGCTGTCACAGAGATAAGAGGCTTGGTGGTGGTGGTGGTGGTGGAGGTGGGGGTGGCAGGGGTGACGCGGGGAGGCACGGGAGGCGGGGTCTTCTTGTTGTAGCTAGAGGGGAAGGACACAGCTGCGGGGGGGGGGGGGGGGGGGGGCGCAGGTGAGGGGGAGGGATGGGGGGGGATTGGGGCATGGATAACGGTGGTGGGTGGTGGCGGCAGAAGGGTTGGAGGAAGGGGCGGTGGGGGAGGGGGGTAGACGAGGTACGACGAACGGATACAGAATGAGAGAGAAAGGGGAGGGGGGTGGGGTCAGAAGCAGCTTTTGGTGTAGAGTCAGAGCGGAACACAATAACAGAAGCATCATGGGTAAGAGAACAGCTGGCTGGTTCGGGGGAGGGAGGGTTAACTCAGACTTTAGGCTGCTTGGAGAGAGGTCAAAAGAAATGATTGAAATAACTGAAAGTAAAAGCAAGGCCAGCCGGATGATGGGTAGACATGGTGTTTCATTGCGAGAGAGAAGAGGGGAGTGTGGGGTGCATGAGGGAAGGGTTCCCTTCTTCAATGCAAATGAGAGAGCTGTTGGATGGCGGTCCAACCAGATGGACCGGGCTGTACAGTTGGACAGAATCCAACGTTTCATTTTTTTTATCATAAGCTAAGGCGCGTTACAGTGTAGCTGCTTGAAGAAACTGTTACTCCAGACACGTGCTATTATAAAACTTTTAAATCAAAAACGTAAATTACAACTTGCCAAATCATTAAAAAATGAATATATATATATATATAAATAAATAATATACTGGATTATCACCCTGTGCACACCCTTGACGGTAGTGTTTTAAATTCATATCTGCCAATCATGTGAGGCCCACTTATGCCTTCTCTACCAATTAGGGGCCTAAGCCCGCCTCCTAATGCAACACAGTTCATTGGTTGTCTCCAACCCAGTGACTCTTAAGAATAAGAAGCAACCACAAACATGCTGTTTCCTCTCCACAAGGACAAGAGTATCGCCCACTCATCTTTCAGCATTTTTAAGTCAAGCAACAGCCAAGACTTACATTGTACAGATAAACTGGGCATTGCTGTCCCTAACCCTTTTCCACCATTGTGTTAATGCAACAACTGGCCCTCGCTGCAATAAAGGTTTACATTATCATGCAATACATAAGATAACAGACTATATGGCTTCAATATATATTTCCAAAATGTAAATCCCAATGTGTTGTTTTATATCATTAAATATCATGTATTTATTTTATATAATAATATAAATAAGTTTGAGGATGTAATTGGAGTTGAGGAATGCTGCATTGTGCTGAGGAGCCAGTGGAAGCAACGATAACAAGAGATTTGTATAGGCCTACTGCCGCAAAACTGTAACACTATAATATCCAACACTCAATGTGGAGTAATTGTGATATTAAAGATTAAAAACAAAAGTTTAAATTTACTTTTATAAAATTTTATTTCAATTGAAAACGGCTAACAAGAAAAAATTTGAAAGGTTGGATTTGGTGAATTGATCCTTTATACAATAAATGTCCTAACTAGGACGGGTCCTAAAGAAAGATTATGTATTTATTTCTTATATTTATTGTTATTTTGTTATTGACAAAAGAAAGAATGAGCTATTTGAAGGCCATCTATCCCAACATTAGAATAAATATGAAGAGTTTGAAAGACACTGTAAGTCAAACCGCTGACCCAACCACAAAAAACACCAAAGGTCAGCTGAAAACCTGTCGAAAAAGTCAAAAAGATTAGATTACATTCATTCCAGTTTCAGTGGAAATATTGATGGAATTATCCAACACAAAAACATTCAATCCTGTCATCAAAGTGTGATTTAAAACATAAGGCATTCGTATTTGTGGCATCTCTAAGCGCATTTTAATATACTTGTTTCAATTTCTACAGCTTGCCTGCACTTCTAGTCTGTTTCAGCTGTTAGTGATTGAAAATCAACAGTTGATTCTAAAATAGCCTGTTATGGAACAACAAGGATAAAAGATGACATTGCTTGTATATATATAAAAAAAAACATGATCATGAATCACTGAAGATGTGTGTGTCTATGTACATGTGTGTATTTGTGTGTGTGTGTGTGTGTGTGTGTGTGTGTGTGTGTGTGTGTGTGTGTGTGTGTGTGTGTGTGTGTGTGTGTGTGTGTGTGTGTGTGTGTGTGTGAGAGAGAGAGACAGTGATTCATAGCCCTACAACAAATCAACAAAGAAAACCTGTATCATAAGGTAGGGGGCTCAATGTGACACACACACACACACACACACACACACACACACACACACACACATGCATAAACATTTCTAAACTAAAGGCGACTAAACCAGAATGAATATGCACACTGATTTTTAACACCTATTATGTAATTCTATACTGTTGTTTTAAAGATGCTGTCAGAGGATGTATTTTGCTTGAGCGTTATTGCTCTGCAAAAACAGGACTAAGATTTGAAGCCTGTTCATATTATGTAAAAAAGGCGACTAAAAGTGGGTCACGTCGTGCTCATAGCGGAGAAACGTTTAATATGATAAAATCCACCATTCATGCTTATCTCTGCTCTCACTGGTTTGCCTTTTTATCAATTTAATACGGCCGCTTCCTATTTCATTCAATTTAACGACAATGTCACCTAAAATATACGTTTCCGGACTGGGGTATGCTTAGCTACCAGCGCTTTACATTTAAGTTGCTTGCACATCTTTGTGAAACTGAATGGCATTTGAATCCCACTGACAGATAGGCAATAGATTGAATACAAGCAGCACACTGCTAAAAATGCTTGACTGCTCAGATAGCCTGGATATGAATGTTTACCTAGAAAAATATCCACTAATCTCTAAACAGATGGGAAAATGAATGACCAAACCCTATCCCAAGTTGCACCCAAAGACAGACTGCCGTTACAAATTGCAATTGCACTTAAAAATTTCAACTAAATTTACCAATATGATATTTATTTACTTCTTTCACTCTTTTTTTTTCTAAACTAAAAGTACAATACAGCCGCTCTACGGATCAGCCTGAGAGTTAAGGTGCAGTATAGGCCTATAGCTAGCGGGAAATGCTACCTAGCAGAGGAAATAGCAGGGAGACTAGAAGGGTACCTGGAGGGGGCTGAGCCCTGTCCACGCTGCAGGAGGTGGGGAGGCGAAACTGGATCCCTGGAAGAGGCAAGCGACAGCAGTTAGGGGAGCAAAACACAGTGAAACACGACATTTACACACATACCATGAGGACTGTCCCTGTATACCTACCGTTAACATACGGTACAATGCCTATTGTTTCATTCACACATCTATGAAATGACTGAGAAGTATATTGTTATGAAGAGGAGCTCCACAGAGGAGTGGGGTCCAATTCTGGACCCTTCATTTAGGTTTAGTTTTTCATTCAGTTGTATTTCATGGGTGATTACTATCAGTTAAATCAATGTCCAGCATTAACTGTGTTCCTGTTCTCACAATGTCTACTAATGTCCATGACAAATAAATGGACAACACTCATAGGCAAGACTACACACACAACTTTACTTGTTGACAAAGTATCTGTATCCATTTTTTTATTGATAGTTGGGAATGCTATCCTTCTATGTTTACTGCTCTAGCAGTTTGTTGAAATGAGGCTTGTATTAACAGTGAAACGCAAAAAAAAAAAAAATCGAAGCAAGGAAGTTAAATAATCTATAGTTAATGTAACCATTACAGGGCGATAGCAAAACTAATCCTAATGGTCAAAGAAGCTAGTCGCTCAGGTGAATCTACAACAGGCAGGCCAACAGTACACTTCCAGTCCCCATGCATTATCCAACTCTCAGACCAGGCAACACAGTGACACTCAGGTGCTAAACATTCAGTAGGCTACAATTAGCATACAAAAAGACAGACCAAGAGACAAAACAAAACAAAGCACTCTGGACATTTAACAGGTCAAATCTATGGGCTGTGGATTACATTTTTTCCAATTCTTACATTTGCATGGAATGTAGGCTACTTATTTAAACCATAGTATCACATTTATCTGAATAAAACATAATGCCCATCAAAGGATTATAGCTTATAGATAAGACACATGTAATAACATACAAGCATACAATAAGTATAATATAATTTACTAGATACTATGAAAATGCTATTGCTAGAAAGCATTGTCATGACGAGACTTAGAAGAGAGACAGAGACAGACATTCACAGATCAAGCATTGAATTGGCCAAACAGCATTCTTTCACTGTGTTGGTAAACAGCACATATAAAATGAGAGTGAATTTAAAAAAGAGTAACGACACACTACACCATTTTTTTTAGATTGCAGCCATCTAAAGGTAAAATCACACGTGGACACGTGGTGGATTTTGATGTAAAGTAAAGTGAAGGTTTTTTCCATGTAGGTGCAAATCACAGCATACCTAGAGCATATTACTATTTGTCACCTAAAGATGGCAGCAAACTGCCAAAAGCGATTTAGTGCGTCGTGTCTCTTTAAGCATTCTGTTTTCAGTCAAGACGCTGCAGTGTGTAGGTTGATCCAGACATTGATGAGACAGCGACAGTTAAACACAATGAGTTGTTTTCTCTCAATGTATTATAGGGTTATTTTGGTCATAACTGCAAGCCAATGTACAAATGTGGATATCGTGCTCCAAATTGTATTTTTCTTTCACATTTGACTTTTTAGTTTGGTTTAGATGCTTGCAGATTATGTTGAGCACATGTCCAGGTATCTTTTTTTATTTTAAATCTCCTTTTGCACATAAAACTAAGTCACATTTTACATTAACTTAACTGCAGTGTTGCATGCCAACCACACATAGCCATCACTGATGTATAACAGTTACAATTACGCTATATGCACTTATGTTTTATCCACTCTCAATTAAAGAATAATGCTGAGGAGAAAAATCCATAAGAACATCACGTAAAATAAGGCCAAAAATGTTTTTTTTTAATGTTATTTTACCACAGTATAGTCACAGACCGTCCGTCTCTTGCTCTTTCAACCGGGGCCCTTAAAATAAAATGTCTCCATCTTTTGCAGTCAATTTGGTGGTTCTCTCAGGACGTTTCCGAATGTCAGTTTGCATGGCCTCTCTCTCTCTCTCTCTCTCTCTCTCTCTCTCTCTCTCTCTCTCTCTCTCTCTCCATCCATCCATCTACCCTCCACGTGTATACCAGGGGCCACGCTTACCATAGCTGTGGACTGGAATGGGCCCAGGGGCCGGTGCAGCGGCGCTATCCTTGCTCGGGTCGAGATGGATGGATCGAATGGATGGAGTGGGGATGGCTGAGGAGCTGAGACGTGGACATGGGGGCTGACGATGTGACACAAGTGCGTCACGCACGCACGCCTGCCGTCCCTACATGTTGCATGAATCCTAAACACGCTTGATGGTGGTTGTCAAATGACTGTTCAGTAACCTGTGGCATTTACTAACAATAGTTCCTAAAATAAGATAAATAATAAATAAAGAGTCTAAAAAGAATTGTGTTCCCTTTCACCGATGGTAAGATCTGAAAATAAAAGTGATCGTCTTCGTAACCTCGAGACAGTAATCCATGCTCTCATGACTCTGGTCTGCTGTCACTCACTCCTGCTATCAACTAGGCCCACATGCATTAGATAGTTTTCTTCATTACTGGGACCTGTAGCCTAGATGTCTCTACAGGGTGTTCGATCACATGGGGTGTTCAGAAAAAAGAAGGGATGAATTTATGTTTTTCATTCAAAAAGCAGCTATTATGCTACGCTGTATAGGAGCCTATAAAAGCACTGTGTGGAACGAGCTGTTGAATAAATGAGTGGATTGATGGGTAGATGATGGATGGGTGATTTGACAGAGGACAAGGAGTGAGGTCAGACCTCGGCTCGTACTCTGTGGCGGGGCTTAGCCATAGGAGGTGGCTGTGTCCCTCCAGGGCTGGAGGTACAGTATATCGAGCATGTCGTTGTTCATAGCCACATACATATATACATACAGTGGTGATGCCCCCATGGATGCAAGGTGGATTAACCTCTCATGTATGAAAAAAAACAAAAAACATCACAACAAACCAGTACAAATCAACGGCCCGAAAGAAGCAGTTTTGACAAATAGCGACAAAATCATCCTAATCTTCCTGTTAGGCCTTTAATGTTTTATCCGGCATATGCATTCGCAAGATATCCAAATTAGGGCCGACACAAACTAAAATCGACTCAATCCCCTGGCATGTAGAAAAAGAGAAACAAAATTAAGATTGTACATTTCCACTGGATATTGTTTCTGACGGACACACACATTGTCCATCTAATATACTGGTTCCGTTACCTCTAAATTTGTAAGGCAGCCTACAGGTTTTTTATTAAACTTATGCAATGGTCAGAGCACAGCATAAGTAGCCTAAATATGTAGCCATAGAAATGAAGAAACTGTGAGGCCAGTTTAAAAGCCCAGATCACGTCACAGCCACCACTTGTAAAACATCCCCTTTGCCCTGAACATAGAAAAGCAGAGGGAAAAAAGAGAAAATAACTAATGGCCTATTCTTTGATGAAGTAACAAAGTGCAAGACCGTGCGCTGAAATCTTCCACTCTGTTATCAAGGGGTTTCACTGAAAATCAGCCTCAATTAGCAGTGGTTGGTAGAGCAAAGCTGCTATTCTGATCATAACCCTTCCTGCTACATGGCAGGAGATCCAACATAACAAATATATCTGATGCTGTGTGCTCATGTTAGTGCTCGGGAATTTAACCAAATATAATTTAGAACGATTAAAAAGCTAGAGAGTGATTTTTAAGAATAATACCAATGATTCATAACCAAAGTGAATCATTTGAAATAAAACTAATTAAATATATATAATAAATCAATGAGCATGTTCCAGTGTTACGGAATGTATACTGTGCATTTTACTCAGACTCCGTTGTGCAGAAGAGATTTTAAATGATATTGAAATAAAATTGGCCTTAAATAGACATAACACAAAGAAAACAAAGCAAAGTAACTCATATCTAATCACTGCTGGTAACTGTGGTATAAGTGGAATATATCACTCTGGGGTGACCATTTATTAGAAAATAATGAAAAATAATGTTAATTATTTTCCAATAACGGGACACCCAATCTGGATTTATTCCTAACATATAGGACCATTGTTCCAGACAACTGAGAAAGCTGGTAGAAGTAGCCTACTCAAAAAGAAAGCTGGTAGAAGTAGCCTACTCAAAAAGAAACCTGCGAGGCAAGCATCATCAGAGTTACCTACAGTCAAAGAGTGACAAGCATTATTGTTGCTGGTGTTTTTGTTGCAGCTAGCAGCTAGATTGTTACATATCAGAAGTATATCCGAAGCATAACTCATTCAAGTACTAAAGTCACATTGTGGGAAATAGTGTACCAATTTTTGGGTTGCTAAATCACAAATAAATGAAACAGGCCTGAATCCTTATTGATTTACAATTATGAAAGCATTAACCGTCATTCTTTTTTTTCTTTCTTATTTTAAAGCATTTAATTCAGTGCGTTTTTCCACATAGCCTGAACCCTGTTTTTCATCACAGAAGACTAGAAGTTTCATATAAAAGAATGCAATGCCTTAGTTGCTAAACTAAGGCATTGCATTCGACTGCATCGACTGTCAACTGTAAATATTTCACTTCCCGTGAAATAGGTTATATAGCTTTGTGTCACTACTAGATTGAAGGTTGCACTCAGAGACTGTATAGAAGCTGTATCTTAAGAAACTGTCACTGTTCATGAATTAACTCAAGGTGGTGGTTCACCCAGTCATGCATTTGCTGGTGGATTTTTTCACAGATCAGATTAATTTGACCCATCAGATGTGGGTCAAATTAAGAAGGTTTCTGGCAGCAGACTTGAGGACACATATATCCAGCAGCGTGTGCACCCATCCGTGCGAGGGCTAAAACGTGCGAGAGTGCGACTACCAGTGCTTCGATGGAACATGAGGTCCGACCCTGCGAGGACCCCCCACCCCCCAACCCAGCTCCGCCTTTTTCCGCGTCGGACCATGACAGCGCATGGTGTGGTGTGATTATGTATTACTGTTATTCATTTTCTTTTCGTTTATCTACTAGTGGTGTGCTGAAATATTTCTTAAATATATTTGGTATTTTCTCTTCTTTAATTTGCTCTTTATTTGCATGGCTAATTTTTGTTTTATGTTTTGAGAATTGGGCCTATCAAGTTTAGTAACACCCCAGACAGAACAGCTGTTGTGCTTTCGTTTCAGGGATTACACAGGGAAATGACTACATTGTTTAGTAGGAGTTAAGGTAGGATAAGATTACAATTGCAACAATGACATTAACCTTTTTAATTATATAATTATATGAAAGAACAAATAATAACGAATCACGCAGTTGAGAACTGTACGCTGCGCGTGTGGCGATGTGTGTCCGACACAAGAACACACAGTTATTGTATTAAGTGTTATTGGGTTATACTTCACATTGATGCTATCAAGACTGATCTCCTTAGTGTCCAGCGAAGCGCTTTTATCTGGCAACGCTGGGCTTGGATGGCGGTTCTGTCGAACTCGGTTGGCAGAACAGCAAGCTTCGCAGTCGCCTTCGCGGGCATTTCATGTCACGTCATTTTTATCTCGCACAGATGGGCACTCGCGTCCATTGTCTGGTGAGTTGTTTTTCACACGGTTGGGGTGGATGCATAAAGCAGTAAGTTACAAAACAGCCTAACTGTAAGAAGCCTTAACAATAAAATACATGACCCCTGCCTGCCTCTTGATGACCTGAATCTGTCTTCACTGTAGGCCTAAGTCACTTTGGATACAACTAAAGTCTAAACTCCTCATGATCTGACCGAGTCTGAGGTGTCCACAAGTTAATCGAATTAGACCAAAATCAGCTTGTGAAAAACAACAACATGTACATAAAACATGCCTACAACTAGAGAGACATCTAATCTAAAACAAAGTAGTAAACACAACCAGTAAGGGAACAAAAGCATAAGTTGTGGAACATAATATATACGTGGATTGTCTTCTGTAAGTTACTACGAAGAGCAACACAAACATATAGTGCATCCTGTAATGTGCTGTCTGTTAACACAGGCACACAAAAAATGTCTTCATGATATTGTTAGTATTTTCTACTATATTTCTCGTACTATATTTCAGCACAGCTCACACAGCTCAGCACCGTTTTCGGGCAGGGGATAGTGGGTCCAATATAATGTATTTAATGTACTCAAGTGAAAAAACGAATGAAAACATTTACATGTGTATTTACATATTGTGCGGGTATGATGGTGTCTGCGATTTGGGGATGCATTCCAATTTCGCTGAGTGGCATATGTAGATGAGTGAGATCAAATGCATGGCATGTATTAGCAACATAGAAAATAAGGATATATATAATAAAATTGTTCCCTACCAGACCTACCGTACACTCTACGCCCCCCAGCTAAGCTACGGGCGCCTAAAACAAAACAAAAAAAAAGGGGGGGGGGGGGGGGGAACATACAACAAACAAATATAAAAAAAACAAGAAAAGAAAGAAAAACAATAAAGTGTGATTGGCTTAGTAGAAAAACAATACATAGTTGGACGATTAAATTAAGAAGGAATGTGCTGTGTGTGGAGTGTTTGAGCGTAAGAAATATTTTGTAGAAATATCGACAATTTGCACATTTTGGGATGAAACACAGGCCTGGATAATAAAAATCGAATTTCACTTCCATCTTTGGCTGCCTCTGTAAAGCTATGACCCCCACTTCTAGCACTTTCAATTATCAAAAACGTTCTACTCATCTTGATCGTTTCATATCAATTTATGAAAAATACATAAGGCCAATAAACGTTCGAACTGAAAATTCACAGGAAACACATCACAAAGAAAAACTATAATAATTATTATGAAAATATTTAAATGAAATCCAAATACCACAGGAAAGAATCTGGCAAAAGCTAATAAATGCAAGCTAAACGTTACATTTTTAAAAAGGATCCTTTATCATTTTTGACAAAATGTAATTCACCAAACATTGCAGTCTGAGATCCCTGAAAAATTGCAACATGATTGATGCAAAACATAGAGAAGCACATTTTGAAGATTCATTAAGTAAATACAGCAAGATAAATCTATTAAGGGGTAATCATAATAAAAAAAACTATGTTCAAGCATTGTAAACAAACTAAATTAAAATTATTCTGACATCATTTGTGCCTTAGTATTTATATTAGTTTCCTTCTTGATAACAAATTGACACATATAAGAGAACAGACCAAATCAAACCACAGGGATAGCGCCAAACAAGTGCCACAATTGCTGTTTGGGATTGGCTCACATTGAGCCGATCATAAAAAGCTGTTGCAAGAATCAGTGGTGCCATCTCAGAAGTTTGAACATAGTAGTGGTCAAAGGGGAAATTCAATTATGGATCTAGTATTCATATCATGGAGATAGACAAAATGGACTCATGGTCAAGGAAGTATATTTGATAGCCTCACCTATTTTGTATTTATTATGTTTTGTATAATATATACATTTAATGTTAAGTCCCATTACTTTGCTACATCTAAGAGGAATGTTAATTTATTTGGACCTAAAATGAATTACACGCTTTTGCTCAGTTTATTTAGGCTTTCATGTCATAACAAAAGGAACTCAAGATATTTATAGTACTATTTTAAGTACTATTTGCTGTCCATATATGTCAACAGTATATCGTTTATATTACCACTTTAAATTGTCATGTTTTCATGGGAACAAAATGCACAGATTACTGTGGTGTGTGACATCAACATCCTTGTTAATGTCAATTTTCTGTTAGTTAAATTATGCTTATGTGATCATCTTATTGTTGCCTTTGCGTTACCATGTACAGCAACATAAATCAAAAGTTTCATAAAAATGGATGTATAAGTATTTATTTTTAATATATTTTTTCTTCCCTAACTCCCATTATTATTGGTAATTTGAGGTAAATTATCCATGAATAAAATAAATAATCTATTATTTCCTGTATTATAACTTTTCAGTAGTGCCCGAAATAACCGGTTCCATTCAAAAATCCATTCACAAATCCCAAATCTACTAGCCTCGTCAGACCATCCAGATATTCAAGTTTGCGTTTCTCAATGAATATCAGTCTGGCCTTGGCTGGGCAGCAAATAATTTATAAATATGGGCGTAGCCCTACGTTGCTAAAAACACTCAAATCCAATAGGAAGTAAAGCAAAAACATATTCTCCTCAAATGAAAATACTTCCATGCAGATTTCTCTTCATCTTTTAACATCGTTATTTTGGATAGAACTGTTTTGACTGCTCTGTTCATCGCTACACTTTCCTAAGGTGCCATTGTTTTTTTAATTGGCAGTGTGCAGCGCTCCTAGTTTATCATGAACTGAAGCTCCCTCCCCCGAGCACTCATTGGACCTATCATTTAGTAATTTTTGAAAGAGGCTTTCAACAGGCTCAAGCCCAGGCTGACCTGCAGAGAGGAACAGAATGTGAACTCAATGTGAGATCAGGATGGTCTCACGAGGCTACAAATACACCCAAGTCTCGATATTAAGCTTTGTCATGTAAAAAAGAACAAGAACAACTCCTAATGACAACATGAAGAACAACAAACGCTTTGTGCTACAGTACTATGCTGTCAGGTTTCTCTCTCAGAAACACAGCAGAATCTCAGAACCCGATTATCAAATATTTCTGAAAGAAACAAGAAGTCAAAGAGTAACTGCTTAACTAAACCCCATGTGTGTGTTTGCTGAGATCCAAAGGTTAAAATATGTCATTCTCACGATAAGATAACCTTAAGAGGGCAGCAAAAGTTTTCAAGTATCTAGTTACTCTTCAAGCATTGCCCCGAGGCCCATGCAGAAATCAATTCACTGACACGTTCTGAACACAACAGAAAAAATGCAGTACATCTCCAGTGTTGATGATTTTAAACATGAATATTCAACCGTGAACAGCCAACACTGAGCGTTTGAAAACAATGTGACAGAGAACAAAGGACTTGCATAGAATGAATGAATGTACATTTTTTAAATCACGATAATTTGCCAGTCTTGATTATGGATTGAGCACCTTTGAGTTAGTCTGCATTCCCCAGACATAGGGAAGGATGCAAGTAGGGAATGCCACTGCACTTTCCTCTTAATCATTCAAAAAGGTGAATATGAATACAAGCTCTCCGAAAGGTTTATATGTCTGTATTTATATATGTATATATTTAAAATAGTTATAGGCTCATTTGCGAAATGCTCTCACAGTCATATGCCTCTGCATTATCAATATAATTATCATTATAGGTATTTGTGTATATATATATATATATATAAATATATATATATATATATATATATATATATATATATATATTATCTGCCTGTTAATACCAGGAAGATGGGCTGATGACCAAAAGATAACGTAGAACTGAATCGTTTTCATTCTACTGTGAATAATGGCCATTAATTAGGTTGATTAACTAAGAAATGTATAATTCTTTAAAATAAACATAACAAAACATTGAGAGAGAAGAGATTTCTGCCAAGAAGAAGCGTGGTCATCAAAGCGTGCCCATGGATAGTGTGCCTCTGTAACTCCCGCATTGCATGAGAAAGGCAAGTGACCGATCCGCTTAGCATTATCACCTTGTTCAACCAATAACCGGACCGGATGTCTCGGTTGAAGAGGAATAACTCAAATGAGGATGTCTGTTTCTTTTCTTTTTTCTCTCTCTCTCTCTCTTCCACAGATCTTTCCACGAGTCTTTTCCGTATATAAACATCTTCTTTTAAAAAGTGCCACGTTTCTCAAGTATCGTCTTTTGATCGGCCAAAAGACAAATAGGGATAGAGGGAGGCAGGGAGGGGTAAAAGATGACTCACGTTCATTGACAAAGTGAGAGAGGAGCTCTCTCTCCTCAAGGTACGTTTAAAAGGTGAGATTCAGGTTTCAGTCAGTGGGTCTGGTGGATGGGAGGAACCCCCTGTTCTGCATGAACATCCACAGATCACCTTCTGTGAAAACCTGTGAGTGATTCTGACGTTTAGTCGGCCTCCCTCAGCTTCCATAGGGCCCCACCCCCCAAGTAAAGAACTTTGGTAGCGGCATGTTAATACGATTGGTGGTGGTGGTGATGGGGGGTAAAGGAAAATGAAGCAGGGTGTGCAGTTGAGAGAGAGAAAGAGAGAGAGGAAGGGGGGTTATGGGGGGTGGTGGGATTCAGATTGGCCCTGTTTGCCTGCCTATTCTCTAGGATGAATACACAAACGTTGAGCCATCACTAGTGAGGCGGTGTGAGTACATTCAGAGGCGCGGGGGGGGGGGGGGGGCACCTCTGAGTGGGAGGGAGAAGGGGAGGGTTGGGTGGAGGTAGAGGGGAGGGGAGGCCAGGCCCTCAGCAGATCTGATTGTCTATGTGTGGACCAGTGTTTCTATCCTGTTCTCTCAGCAGCACTCCACCAGCGCCAAAGGAAGGGAGCCCAATTTGGCGTTCGTCTGGCGTATATTTGTGGGGTCATTGACATGATAAGCCTATTGTTAAAAGCATTTGGGACACACAATTGGTAGGTTATTAAACCAAATGCAAAACAACCTTTGCCTGCTGCTGCACAAAAAACTATTTGGGAAACACTGGCAAGAACGATTTCTATGAGTCGGACAAACTCTTCCTACGAGTTGAATGAACTACCAGTTGAACAAACTTATGACTAACCGCCAACCGAACAAATGGACCTCAAAGGTAGGACACGATGGAAAAAAGTGCTATGTTTGGTTTAGAACCACAATCAACTCTAGTTATTTGCCCTCTCAGTCATGTCAGAACACAGTATGGTTATAATTTGCAAACAGTACAGGTATTGAATATAAGTTTTCTCTATTTACAAAAATGGTACATCTATATACATATCGGTAAAGTCCCAACATGAATGTAGAGTTTTGTGCAAGGAATGAATTGAAGCCAATATATTCAAAATGGATGATCTTTCTTAAACTTAACTATTGGTTCTATTGTCATCAACTTTGTAAACCCTTTCACAGTCCTGATCCACTGTAAACATTTTATCAGGGGACTATAAGAGTCCACTGAGTAGAGACTATATTATTGATTTCTAGTCATTAATAAAAAATATGGTTTATGCGGTTTAGTTGGGATTGTTAATCAAAACTGTTTGTTTATATTTGTGCTGTGAATTAACAGCAGGTGGGGTGGAAAAAAGTTTCCCTTTTTTTTGTAGAACTGGCTACAAAGTAGAGTTCAAAAGGCAATGGTAAAGGAATGCTCAACAGTTACAACTCAATATGGTAGAAGTCACAGATGTGTTCTTCAAAAAAGTTACCAACACTAGGATTATTTTAAAGTTATTCACAGTATTTTCTCAGTCTGCTCAGGTGCTTAATATAACGTTTCCACTCGAAGAGAAACTGGAATGAATATGAGCTAGAGAGACAGAACCACTTTAGAAGATTTGACATTTAAACTGATTGTGTATTGAGGCCTACAGAACCTTACCATTTACAATGGCGGAGTTTACACCACTTTACCTAACATTGGATTAGGTCATCAAAAAGGTTTGTATTTCTTCCTTTGTGACAAAGATATACTAGTACTAGTTGGCACTTAAGGATCGGTCACATCTTTTCCACATTCTTCTGTCACGTCATTCTGAATTTGATCAAAATCTGTCTTCTACTCCAAAGATAAGGCCCTACACCCATTCGCTTTGTACTTGTACTTTCTGGTTGTAATCGATGGACACAGACTGTCTACATAAGAGTAAAGGGACATCAAGCAAACTGCACTGTTCTGCCTTTTCTCAGCCAACCCAGGGCCTCCCTTCCAAGACCCCTGGTTAACATATGTGTGTGTGTGTGTGTGTGCGTAGAATGGGAATGATTAGAAAGACATAGACAGGTATGACATTGGCCCACTGGTGTACTTCCGACTCCACAGTTCCAGACTTGCGCTCCTGTGTCCGCTGCTCGTGTCCGCTTGCTTGCGGGGCTTCTGTTGCTTGTTGATCTCCCATGTGAAGTCCTCCATGGGGCGCGGGCTTGCCGGGCTGCTGGAGCCCTCCGGCGACCCGTCCGGGGTGCCCTCGATGATCTCGATGCGGGGCGGGTCCATCAGATCCATGATGCTGAAGGCCGACGGCTCGGGCTGGCACATCACCGACTTGTCCTCCGTGTTCTGCCGCACGGGCCAGCTGGACCCGGCCTGGATGCCCACCGACACCCGGTCCTCGGTCTGCGTGGTGCTGTCGCTGCCGCTCTCCCGGCAAAGTGTCCACATGTTGTAGCACTGCGTGAAGTTGAAGAAGTTGCTGTTGAAGGTCTTGAGCTCGCCGCACACGTCGCGCCGCAGCTCCGCCAGCTCGTAGCGCATGGCCGAGATCTCGTCCTTCCACTGCATGTTGAAGGCGGCCACCATGTTGGCCGACTCCTTGAAGGCCTGGATGGCCTGCGGCGGCACGGAGGCCGCCTCGGCGGAGGCGGCCGGGATGTGCGGGGGGGCGGGCGCCCGGTACGAGGGCGGGGAGGTCGGCGGCACGGAGACGGCCGTGACGGTGGAGCTAGTGCTGTGGTGGCTGCGAGCGGCGGCCGTCTCCCTCTCCAGCCGCTCCAGCTCCACATAGGCGGAGGAGCTGGCCCCGTCATCGTCCTCGATCATGTCCTCGTTTAGCAACGAAGTGCCATCCAGAGCATCATATCCCTCTGCAAGAGAGAGTTGAATACGCAAGCACAGGGACATTCAACACGGAGAAAGAACAGCTGGGGTGTCGGTTCACTAGAGAGGATGCTGAGCCGGGAACGTCGAACACACATCCATGGAAAACGTACAGCGTGTGAGTCGTGAAGCAGATGCTAACCCAAACATCCCTGATTGGCTTACTGGGGTTTCGGGAGGTAGATCTGAGTTACAAAACCATCTCCCTGTAGAGTGTGGATGTGCTTGTGGATGTGTAATACTTAACTTGCCACAGGTACGTACTTGAGCTCAACCTTCCAATGGCATTCTTAAAAGACGAATAATGTTTGAGAGAAGGTTACCATCTGTAGCTCTTAAATAAACCCACATTTAGAACCACAATGTCATATGGTGAAGGTGGTCATGACAGGGGTGGGGTTATGTAATCAAGACTTTGTGTTTTTGGTTTTAACTTTGCTTTAACGACCTTAAGGGCTAGAGTGCTGTTTCAAGGGAAAGCACATTTCCCAATTTCACATTTTACAAGACTGTGTGAGTGCCATGCTAAATCTTTTCACTGGACTCACATACGGTAGGCTTTTCAAGGTGATTTTACACTGCCTTCTCAAGAATCTCAGAAAATGCCAACCCTCTTTCCATCTTTTCACTGCACCGCACTGTGTGAACTGGAATTACACACAAGTTATCATCCATCATTTTGTAAAATTAAAAATTCAATTTTTGTTTTTAGAACTCAGCACTCTCAAAACATCTTTCAAAGTATTGCTTTTGTTGTGCAAAGGAAAAGATGCAAAGGGAATAACATAAAAAAACGAGAGAAATCACACGACATTGGGCCGAGAAGCAGATATGAACCCTATTGAACATATCGGGACCAGTGCCACAAGGCTAACTGGACCATGTGGAGAAGTCCAGTTGAAGGTGGAACCTCCGTACTGGCTGAACCAGGGAGAGGCTGCAATCCCACAGTCAAAGACGGCTGACAGACTTTAATGTCAAGGGGTTGGACTCTGCCACACGTGATCTTTGCTTGTATATAAATATATATATGGAGTCAATGGAGTTAGAGAAAAAAAATGTACAAAACAGGTACAAGTGGACACACGCTGCTCTCACAAATGATTGGAGACAGTGGCGATGCAATAACATTTAGTGCTATCTTAAATGGTTGCGATATGAAAACATTACGAAAAAAATCAGGGCAGTGTGGACTGTGCCATACATTTACACTGATAAGGTGGTCTTAGCACATTTAAAATAGAGACACTGACGGCACACAACTCACAAAAGTCAGAATTTGTGTTGGCACTGCAATGTTATCAATATTCCTGCCAAAGGGCTGGCAAAAACTCATTTATCTGCAAATCTGTTAAACGGCAGGTAACGCCTCTGAGTTTTGTGAGTTGTTCGGAAAGGTTAACTGGCGTATTTCTACAATCTATCATTTTTCTTTAACTGAGTTTACTGAGAAGGCAGTGCAAAAACACACATATACATAGATATATGTATGCGTGTCAACATTAAAAATACCTGCGACCATCATCACTGACGCCTCCAGCTGTTCTTTTCCCCTCGTTATCCTTCAAGAGATGACGGCTCAAATGGAGAGGGGCCCGCTGCTCGTCTGCCCTACGGGGAGCTCCACAGATCCCCTTGCCCACTCCACGGCGCCCCCTAGCCTCTCATTTGGTCGGTAAGGCCACTTTAAAAATCGAGTCTTAACTAGAGGACTAGAATACAATGACCGGAATTGATTCAAGAGTCTCAGCCAGTATTTGGCTTGACTTTCATTTTGTTGTTCTATTTTAGGCCACTACTCACTCAAATCATTTCAAAGCGTTGTAAACGTTGTAACCAGATATAAAAAAAAAAGCCCCACTGTTGGTGACAGTATATATTGTGCTGTCATGCAGCCTTTGCTGCTAAACTGTGATAGAAGAATGCGGCCAATCATAAAATGGACAATACAATTATTGTTTGGGGTTTTCTTGTTGTATACAATCAACTCCTATTGCAAGCCCTCCTGGAGCAGACAGAATGGACGCAGGGTGTTCTATTGGGTGAGTAGAGGGTCAGCAGTTGAGACGGTGGGATTGGAAGACACTCCTTTATCCTCAGCACTTCTGTCACTTTGTTGCATTCGTAGATGGAAACCCAATCAAGCATGAGAGGATTACGAAACAAAACAAAACAAAGAATGTCCAAATAGAACAAGTATACAAATTGAAGAAAAAGTTCAAATGTCTCTTCTCATCAAATGACAGCATCAAAAAGTGTAAGAGAACCTTGAACAATTAAAATCCATTTTCTTTTTAAAAAAGATACAAAAAAAACGGAATCCTAATAAGTGAAAGTGTTTCAATAGGGTTCATAGCTTTACTCTTGCAGGCAAACACCAAATGCACTGACGGTAAGGTTGTTTTTCTGAATGGGTTCTGCTTGCACAAAGAACCTGATGTGATGAGTTTAAGGGTTTATATTGTGTGTACTGTGTCACAGAAAACATTCCCCGTTAGTAGCAGTGTGTAGAACAAACGTCGGATTGACCTCAGTGTGATCAGCAAAACTCATTTCCATTGTAATGTATTGTTCATATATTTAAAGCTTGTCATTATATATTTTTTACTTCAGCAATTCACATAAAAACGAATCTTAACGGTTGTTTTGTTTTAGTTATTTGAGGACACTGCTAATACGCATAAACATTTTATGCAACACAACACAGCAATGTTGCCAAAAAACCAGTTATTAGAAATGTATTGTCATTACCGGAAAAGTTCCTTTGTGCAACCAGCATACGTCAATATTCCAATGCTGTTGACTTACCTTGCAATGGTAACATGTTATTACTATTATTCATTATTCATTTTATATATATATATATATATATATATATATATGTGCCCTGTGATTTATTTTCACTATGTAAGTTTGAAATGCATGCTTCATATAATGCATGGGCATCAACAGTGCTAGCTGGAATGCTCAATTAGTTCATTTTGGCACAACCCCTCACTTCAAAACTTGCCACACAACATATATATATATGTACAGTATTATGTATCTAGAACAACACAGCTTGAGTTTTGACATGCTCAGAGTACTTCTGCCTAGTCATGCCATGTTGTGTGTCAGTGCTGCTGGTCCATGTGTTGCGCGGAGCTGTGGGAGTGGCCTTGAGACCCACCGCACCACCCCTCCCCTTATCCTAGCCTCCAGCTCTGCACCACGTGTAAAGCGACAGATCGGAAAGCTGGACTAATGATGCGTGGATCGTGCAAAGGGACAAGGGCGGACGGACACTAGAGGCAAAAACTGGAACAAACAAACACACACACACACCCACAATTATCGCATCAAAGCTTTCGAAATGAACAAAACAAAAGGAAAAATGACTGGAACCATTTAGCATATGGCATGGCTTCAGCTCAAGGGTCCCCCACTGTACATATGTAGGTATGTTAGGTATGTGCGCATGTTTTGGATGTATGACGATATGCAGCCTAAAACCCCCTCTTGCGTCTTGGGGTGGGGGAGGGATTTATTTTTTTACCTGTTGTGGATCTGAGAGTTGAAGTGACAGTGGAGGATGTCATTGAAGGCAAGCAGTCGTCGTCTTGGGAATAACCAGCCTGAATTGCACGGAGGTAACTGTGGCTTCGAGTGCGGAATGAGCCAGGCAGGTCCAAGGCCTCCATGGCCTGGGATTCTACTTCACTAAAAACGGACTCGCAAACTGACTCAAACTGGCCATTGACCTCAGTCTCACTCACCTGAGAGACAAAAACAGGAATAGCAGTCCTTAATTTTTCCTCTTCCTTTCTCTTTCTCATTCTGATTCTTCCCCTTTGCACAGTAAATATGAAGGAGTGTTAGCATGTTAAAGCAAATTCCATCGACATTTCATTCCGTAAACTGAATACAAAAAGACACATATCAAACTCAAAGGAAGATTAGTACAAAATTATATATATATATATATATATATTAGTAATAAATATATGACTAAATACAATTGGGATTTATTGTATTCCATTTAGCACAAACCAACAAATAGCTTTGAAAGATGTAAATGTTTCTACATGGAAAATAGGAATGCTGGTGTCCATTGAACCTAGTCAAGAGGTAAAAAAGAAGAAAAGAATGAGTATATAACGAATAACTGCAGTGCAAGCTTTTAATGTAGTAACTTATATTAGCCTTAGTCTATCGCTCTGTTAAGAATGCTTACAAATGAGGCAGGCCTACATGTCTTATGTGCCTCATTTGCATATGGTTTAGCTGACTTATTTTGTTGAATTGAATTTGCTTATGAATAGAAACATAATGTTATAGAAATAGCCTGTGCAGTGCTATGTCTACTGTATGTCCACAGATATTTACACTTAGCATACTGACATCATCCGTTGAAAAACAAACAGCTTTTGTTTGTGCTTACCCAGTCTACTTCTACTGGAAACTACCACGGCTACACTGATGTAGCCTAAAATAACCTATGCCAAAAGTAGCAAGTAAATACTGCAGCTGCTAGCTCAAGCACTCGCTACACCACAGAGCTTAAACCGATTCCGTCTCCCAACTTCGTCATCCTCTCTCCCGCCCCCATATCGTTGGGGTTGTCGCCGCGGTGCGGTCTGTCTGTGTGCAACACTGGACTCACCTGGCTGACGCAGCTAGCCTGACTGAGGGTGCTGACTGCGCGCATGTAGCTCTGGTTGCGCGAGCGGAAGGGCGGTGGGTGGAAGCTGGACGGGTCCAAAGTCACGCTGGTGTGTGGCCGCATGTCTCTGGTGGTCTGTAAGTGGTAGCTGTGGCAAAGGGGTTTAGAGAACACTTGTGAATAGTTTGAAACAGATAACCTCTTAGAATGTACTAGCATAGTGCAGGTGGCCGTGTAAGTTGTGTAACGCCAGTCATGATGAAACAGATTATAATGTACTATCTCGTACCTCTTTACAATTCTAAAAGTAGTCGACTTGAAGTGATCGGATGCCATAAGGTATTAAGTTAGTGACCTATGGCGGAAATAGAGTGGATGTGGGCTGCTTTCCAATAGTTCCAATAGTCCTCAGGTTTACACATTCCGGCTGATCACAGGGCCATATCATGGGCACATATGAGCAAATGTGATAGGCTACGAAGTCTGAAGGTTGTGATTGGCCCACATCATCAGTCAGACAGCTTTGTAGACAGCACAGCTGTCCCGACTCCACATTGCACCTTTCCTCGTACTCAACGACTACTGCTCGCGCTCGAAGCTCAAGTGATCAAGCCTTAGCTCGAGCATTAGGAGAGGAGTTTCGGAATGGAGCCATTGAAGTATCCACGTCTCTCCAAAATGTCCACAAAGAACCGGCCTCTGCCCCTCCCTCTATGCAACCAGTAGGCGCACGTGTTGTGGTGTCTGTGCTGACACCCATTAGAGAAACACTGAGAGCTATAGTTTTCATAATGACTGAGGATAAATTATTTAGTGGAGCCAGGCAAAATAAGGGGACAGGTTTGTTTGTGAACAAAGATAGCGAAAGTGATCAGGGTCCTGGGATAGAGTCACTGTAATAAAAATCCACTGTTATGAAAACAAAACAGAATACAAACAGGGAGCATGAGCACAGCTCAGGGCTTTAGTATAGTATCCCCTTAGCACAGAGTTTTAGTGCACATAACATTAGCACAGAGAGCCTTTGCACAGGAAGAAAACTTGCTGAAGATTAGCGTCATTGTGTTGGAATGCAACTTTGATAAGGACAACCCCTGTTGCCTTGCTGTGATTACCTGTTCGCCTCTCAATGATAATAAACAAAGCCCAGGTGAAATGGAACCTCTGTGTTTAAATCCATCTATTGCACTTATAGATATACTACAGACCATCATGTATGATAGCAATGCGTAGCCTAGCAACTGTAAAGTGTGCACCTATTGCAGGCGTTACATGAGGGTTAAAATACATTCTTTGTTAAAAAGTGGTTAGTAGACCAACAATAAGACCCTATTCACAGATGCGTCATCATAGGAAAAACACTGGTCACTCATAACACTAATTATGGGTCTGCTTCTTTCATATACCAGGGCATGGGTAGTAGACTTATCGTCACTAGTTTAGTCTACTACCTGTGCCCTGTCACGTTAAAGGAACAGACCCATAATTTGTGTTGTGAGCAACAGCTGCGTTTGTCCTACTATGACACCTCTGTGAAAAGGGTCTGTTGGGGTGGTTGGGATCTCTGTTCCATAAAAAGCCCAGTCACACAACCAGCATTAGTCCACAAGCTTGACTTGGGAGAGATGTGACAGTTGTTCTGTACACTCGTCAACAACACTGTGAAAACACGAGGCCCACTGCCCTGGTAAGATGTTGCGCAAACATCAAACTGGCAGATAATAAAAGGTCACCAAAACAAACCGATTTGTTGCAAGTGACACCCAGCAGAGCACAGCTTTACCTGATCTTATGAGGCAGCAGAGAGTAACGACACAAAAATAGCAATGCACGTGGATGAGCTAACCTTGCCAAGCCGGGTCTACACCTTAACAAAAATGTCTAATCACTGGTTTCACAGGACAGATAATAGATTACACAAGACACTTTTGACTTAAGTGTCATGAAGCACCTACTCAAAGCCAGGTATATTGTGTTTCAAGGAGCTTATGCAATTCACTTAAGCCACCCCTTTATAAGGGACGTTTTTCAGAGTTACTAATGGCATGACACAATTAACGTCCACATTTGGAAAGTAATAATTTCCTGGCTGTAAAAATCAGAGAAACAATATTTTTCTTAGCAAAAATTACTTTAATCAGTCATTTTAAATGTAGCTTCTTAAAGTCTCCTTCATGTTGCAAACAAGTCCCCTCCCTCTCTGCTCCCTCTCTCCCACCCTACGTTTCTCCATTATTGTGCATTTCATACACCTGGGCTTGACAGGCAAGATGGAACCCCCGAACTAATCAGTGAAGAGATGCCCTGATTGGTCAGAAATGAGCAGGGAGCAGCAGAAAGTGGCAGGCAGAGTCAACATGAAACCAATATTCTCACAACACATTTCACTCAAGAATAGCTAACGGATGGCTATGCCATTTCTAACAAATCACTCAAATAATAGCTCTTAAATCCTACTTAGAGCACCTTTAAGTGTTAAGTTTAGCAGATAGAAAAGTAATTTATTACAGCCATCATGGCAAACCTATTCAACAGCCCCAAGCCATTGTTGAATATATCACACACCTGATTCCCTACATATCCAGGGGAGTTAGCCTCACGTTAGCACCAGGGTGCGTTCCTACCTGTGGGGGTCTATGTGGACTCTCTGCATGGCTGACTTGAGGACAAGGGCATCGGGCCGGATGGCCCTCTGCGGGGAGGTCTTGGGGCTGCCGTCTGAGTCGCCACTGTCGTCGTCCACCTCTCCCATTGCTTTGACGTAGCTACTGCTGCGCATCCTCCGACAGGGGATCTCTTCATCCTTATCCCCGGGGTAACCGCTCCACTCATCCTGGGGCACCTGAGAGAGAGAGAGAGAGAGAGAGAGAGAGAGAGAGAGAGAGAGAGAGAGAGAGAGAGAGAGAGGGAGAGGGGGAGGGAGAGAGAGAGAGAGAGAGAGAGAGAGAATACTTTTGTTACGCACTCCAAAACATTAAGATGAAATGAGTCACCATAAAAAGGAAATACATTGTCATAAACACAATAGGGCCTTTTTAAATAATATGTTAAAATGAAGAGAAAACATTGAATGAAATCGCTAATTACAAACTAAAGAAATGCTTGCAAAAGACCAGTTTTAATGTAATATGAACGCCGTGCGTGCTTCTGTGTCCTCTTTAGATAACCAAGGCTTCACTCTGATAACAGCTTTGTTGTCTAGCTGCAGGATTGAGCATAGGCAGATCTTTTACATTAGGCTACATTCATTTGACCTGTGTTTAATAGGAGGATTATAATGGTGTTTTGCATGTTATTTGTGTAGGCCTATATGTGGTTGGAAGATCAGGCTCAACAGGCCATTCTATGAACAATCTAAATGAGCAGAGGGCACGGCACCTTGCCTGTCGCCTCTTTTGCATTATAACCCGTCTCCTAGAACAACGGCAGCCTCCGATTGGTCACCATCATTTTCGTGCGAGGGCTGGCTCTCGCCAGGCTACCAAAACCACGACCAAAGCTTAGGGAAAATGTTTATCTGTGCATCGTTATAATATAACTGCCAAACTGTGTGCAGTAGCCTCCAGCTGTATCCCCCTAGCCTCTCCCCTTCATCGTTGCTGTGATACGCCCGCCATTCCACTGGAGAATACAATGCAAGAGCATTGCATAGATTTTGATTGGCTAGCTCTCTCTGTATATCCCGCCAATGCATTTAGATTTACATATCAATTGAAAACTCTTCCTGGTCTTTGTGAGCATAACTTTGTGGGAATTGTGGGGGAACAAATTGCTTTAGTTAATTCACTAAATATTAAATCATAAATTGTTCCTTAACATAACAACATAACAGTGGAATGACTCAGATAGTTATGTAACTTTATCATTTTTTTTCTTTATCAGTTACACATTTGTGTTGGTGTAAATGTTTGTTTCATTTAGTTTACTTTTCTTTTACCACATCACTGGTTGCCAGTAGTAACTGGGAGGCTATGGCTATATTTTTCAAACATCCAAACAGAGGTTAGAATGCCACAGTGCTAATTACTTAATTAACAGCCAAACGATCACCAATCATGCTGAATAAGGAATACCCTGCAGTGCATGGCTCACAATGAAGCTGTTGCTCCACTGAAAGTGTCTAACATTACAATTAATTCCACCGAACACTGCAACCATGGCAACTAGAGAGGAAGTGACATGAACACATTATTTAGAACCATCTTGATAGCCTTTATATTGAATTACAAGGATAATTAAAATATGCTGTCTAAAATAGATGAATAATGGCTGTGCATATGCACAACACATGAGGATTATGGGAAAATGACATGTTGCATCATGTTAATGAAATTCGATGAATATGGAATATGGAACAAAAAAGGAAACTGCCATATGTACAAAATTATTATTGTTTAATTAAGTGTGTGACGTGATTTAAAAGCAACGAGTTGAATCAATTCAGGTCAATCTATTTTCTGAGGAATTGATCTATTAACAACAACGGTTAAAACGACAAAGAATAATTACCCCTGAGTTTAAGTGCTTGACTTGACGTGAGGATGAACTCTAATTAATATCAGCAAGGTGAATTAGTGACATGTGCCTATGTAGTGACACACACACACACACACACACACACACACACACACACACACGCACACACATGCACAGCTTACTTCTCCCAAGGACGGCAATCACAAGCAAGAAGGTGCCACCTGCTATATGCTCTGGCCACACTGTGTCGCATCGATCTAGCGTGAAGCATATTAAGTGGAACATTCTGTCAGTGCGTGTGTGTGTGTGTGTGTGTGTGTGTGTGTGTGTGTGTGAGAGAGAGAGAGAGAGAGAGAGAGAGAGAGAGAGAGAGAGAGAGAGAGAGAGAGAGAGAGAGAGAGAGAGAGAGAGAGAGAGAGAGAGAGAGAGAGAGAGGGGGACAATAGCCCCAGGACGCTAACGTTCTGCCAGTTTTGCAGTCTATACAGTTTTGCAGTCTATCGCTAGCTGGTATCACTGTAACAGTCCCTTGGCTGCCGTCTGACAGAGAGAAGAGAACGTAGGATTGTTGATGGTGTGACATTTGGTCTAACTCGCCCTTTTTCCTTGGAGCAGATGCTCCTCTGCGTGCTCCCTCGCTGGGCTTTTCCATCCTCGCTGGTTGTGTAAGTCTGCTCAAGTACATCTGAGATTTAACACAATCCCGACATTTACATTTTGAATTTGTTATGTCTCCCGCTAAAATAGTACTTAACCTCAAATCACAGAATGACCAATTAAAGCCCGCGTATAACGAAAAACTGTATGTAAATGATGTACTATGATTCACAGTACTTTATCGTCAAACAGGTCATCCTACGTACGTATGTATGCGTGAGAGGTGAGTCTGTGCGCTGTGAAACATGGCCTAAATCGCCCTTCTTTGGTTCTATCAATGATTGACATGGACAAGTTATACAGTAAGTTAGATAGAGTGAGTTGTCCTGTTGGTCCCATTCAATCTCTTAGATCTAAAAGGACCCAAACTACCTAGCTTAATTGTATACATCTGCTCTGGATCATTTGTATCATTCAAGACCTTAAGTGTAAGTCAACACTATGAGATAATAAAAAAAAAAGAATTAAAAGTTCTAGGAAGGAGAGGGGGCATGTTATCCCCATGGCTACGACCCAGGCCAGCTTTGTGATACTTTTTTAGTAGCTTAACCCTCTCTCGGACGCGGCTATCAACATCAACATGCTACACAGACGGAGCTCCACGCATCCACACACACCAACTGACATATTCACCTGAATGTCGTGATAATGTAACACAAATTAAGTCATATAATTGCTCTGTGTTATAACATCAATGTAGTCCACATTACAGCAATAATGTGCATTACAATTTTCATTGATGATCCTGGCTGAAGGTCTGAAAAACTGAACTTACAGTTGGGACGTTGGGGGTCCAGATGTTATGTGAACGCCTGCTGGCCATGGATACACACCATTACCCTAATCTGCCTCCTTAACTACCCAGCCCCATCCATGCCACCTTCACACACACCAAGCGTGGGGGAGGGGGGTTGTGTCAGGCTGGCTAAGCTAGCAGTGATGATGGTTGCGGCTAAGGGGGGGGTGGGGGGGAGTGTGTTTGGGGGCTACCAGAGACATCATTTGTTACAGCGGTTGCAGTAAATCAGAGGGAAGTGGGGCGTCGCCTTGACCTTCAGAGGAGGCATGGTGGAAATTTGAGCAGGAGCATCAAGGAGACACACAGCGGAGCAGGCTGCTGCCAAGACACTGCTATAAAGTTGTTGGACGGGGGTGAATTCTCTGTAGAATACGAGAAGTCTGCTGCTTCCGACTAAAAGGCTTTTCCAAAGGGCTAGTTTTCCTCCAGCCGCGCCACTGGGCTGGAGCGAGGTCTGACCTGGGACGAGGGTTTTGACAACGCCCCTTGCACTTGCTCCTATGGAACCCAACGTGTCCGTTTTTTCTAACGCTTGACGACTGTCACCAGTAGTGCTGCCAGGAATTTATTTCAGGGGGGGTTGATAAAGATTCAGAAACAGAAACATGATAGATGCCGAAAGCTACCGGTTTATTCCCCATTGATTTTATTTATGACCCAATGTAGACATGGCATTTCAATCTTGTGCTTCTATTTAACTTGTTGGTGATAGGGTCGACACGGCATGCCATCCCATGCCTCCTCTTTCCTCTACTTGTCTCCTCTCCTCCCCTAGCCTGCTTGGCTCTACTCCTTTCCTTATCTCCTCTCCTCATCTCCTCTTCTTTCCTTGTCTCCACTCCTGAACTATTACAATCCATAAAGACACAAATGAAACACATAGAGTAGACTATAGGTGTAGTAGTGAGTATAGTCGTTTGGTGTAGTGTAGTGATCATTTTACATCAGGTAATATACATTGATATACGTACATACGGATGGGCAGCATTTAGGTCGTAAAATAGGGGGGTGCAAATATATATTTGTGTGGCTTCAGCTCAACTCATCTTCACCAACATTGACCATCTCTATTGGATGAATTGTATTTGTATTTTGTATTTTATTTATGGTGCATAATCGTAATTAAAGCTAGGGTAGGCAATTTTACGAAACCAGCCAGAGTAAGCTAGATTTTGAAGTATCCAACCAAATAAATCCCACCCCTCAGTCAAGTCTGCCTAGCCTTGTGCAAGACTCCAGTCATGTGCAACGAGTGCACGGGCAGAGTGGGCGCAGGTAACCAGGTAGGTAGGAAGACTGACAGGTAGACCATCCAATCATTTCATTCGGCCCCGGTTTATTACAAGCCTGCATCAGCCACAGATTCCAAATTTATTTGATTTAGGGATTGCTGGTGGAATGTAAAGAGAGTTTACAAATATGACAAAAAAGGCTTCTATAATAAATTACCTGCCCTTGCTATAAGGAGAGCACTATATAGGGAACCATGTAAATACTCAAACTGCGGACAGCACTACAAAATTGTGACGCGCCAAATATTGCGCTATATTGGGCACAAGTGAACCACAACCTAATTATGTGCCATAAATCTGCGTAACATATATTGGTCACATGAACCACCCGGCCCATGATGTCATTAACATAAAAAGCCAGAATGTGCCCCAATGGTAGGCTAAATGGGTTAAATCTGTTAATTTCCCCTTTACACAATTCTAAGACAACATTCTGCATGCGTAAGCCCTACCAACGTCATTGAAGTTCAACAAATGCTTAAAGTTTTTGCTCAAGCCGTGTTACAGCTTGTGCTGGCTTTTATCATTTCTACACCAGGTGATTGGATTTCAATTAATAATCCCAAAGATTACGTAATTGCTTTACTCTTTTTCTGTGGAAGAAGCAGCTGATGGCAAACGATAACGGGAGACGCACACAGTTTTAATTAAGAGGGCAGTGTCACCGCTCTCAATCAGCTCTATTGTGTGGCTTGATCACTGTACGCACTTCCATCCAGCATTCACATAATGTAGTGTTTCAAATGTAATATTAGCATACTGTTTTTGACATAATGCAGTTTTAAACCGCATTACAATTACAGCATGGTGTCATTTGATTTACGTTTGCTACTGGAAACAATTCCCATTTGAGAATGAGTCTCCGTCTCCCTGTATAAACATGTTTTTAGGGTGACTTAAAATAATATATCATGTTTCTAGCTATCGTCATGAGTATAACCTGCTCTTTTCTACAATGTGACATTCATCTCCAACTGGGCATCAGCATAATAACCTATTTGTAAAGAAATTTTATACATTAAACATAATTGTATGTACATAATATATAATTCTATTGGTTAACAAAATAACTAGTGTTGGCTGCTAGGTTTTGTAGCTCTGCCATTCACTACCAGCCTTAAGGCTTACAATAAGTAGCTTTAACACCAACAAGGTGTCAGCAAGGAAGAAGAAGCAGGCACCTCTAAATACCTATGACTGAGACCATCTATGTCACTACTTTTATTACACAACATGCAGTGTCTCCTGGAGGGGGAAACCTTCCTTTCTCCTTCAGACGCTAGTGAAACTGGGGTAAACTGGTGTGTGTCTATATCTGCCTGGGGTTCATCTGTTGCTCTCAGTCTTCTGCCATTGTATTGAGTAGTCCGGTTGACCCCCACCTCTTATTGGCAATGGCTCCCTAGGGTGAGCACAGAGGGGAGGGGAATCAAATAACAATATATTGGCTCATGACACTCATGGACACCATGATTGTTCTGCAGGGAATATGAAAAATGTCAGGTGATAGGGAGTTTTTACTGGCAGGATGTCTTATCAATACACCAATCAGCACAATTTACTCAGTGGGTCCTCCACAGAGATCAATGCAAATGGGTTTCAATCATAGTTTTCTATATATATGACAATTTCAGGATTTGACTCATTCTAATTTGCATAATTGTTACTGTTGTCACTCTATTACAAAAATAGTGTTTTGGAGAATTATGAATACAGCTCTCTTCCTGCTTTCTACTAACATTGCAAATGTCAAATCTCGATTTGTCTTACGACCCATTTCAATCAAACTCAGCAGCAATACAATTTAACACATATGATTTCAGTCAAAAATACATATATGCTGGATGAATCACCATCCTTCAAGTTCTGATGGGATAATATCTCATATAAAAGAGTCAAAACAGATTATATTGTGTCCGAACGGTAAAAGGACTGCGATGTGAAAATGTTGACAAATAACCTTTAACTAATTGTTATAGAGTGCTGCAAAATACTAAGCTTTTAAAAAATAATCACGAATGCAATTTCTGACTTATGCTACAAGAATATCCTATCATTTGTGGAAGTTCAGTAAAAAATGTAGGTCAGGAAGTTTCGGTTAACTGTTTACCCTTTGCAGTGTACATTACAGTCTCGTGAGCATAAGTACCACCCTGTGTTGTAGAGCACGAAATCCCCAAGTCACACGCATGCGTTGACACACAGTGACGCAAAACCTACCGCTCTCACCGTTGACCACATTCCCCGCCATCGCAAAACGCCAAAGAATCCCAGACACACTCACCTGCAGATAGTGACACGCCCGCGCAGACGGCTTCAGGTCGGTGTGCATCATGGGTTTGTCCAGGTTGAGCGAAGACTTCCTGTACGCCTCCTTGGCCTGACTGACGGTCAGCGTGGACCAGGAGCTCCTCTTCATGAACTTCCCCTCGGGCGCCATGGCCAAGCTCTCGCACGCCGAGCACTTGACGTCGTTGTTGCTCCGGGACGTCTTGAGCGACAGGTCCCCGTAGTGGTGCGAGGAGTGGTGGCCCTGCGTGACGTCCGAGTAGCAGTGGCCCACGGGGGCGTGGTGGTGCTCCCCGGGGTGGTGCCGCGACATGACGCTGGGCGGCCGGTAGGTGCTGTCGCTGTCCAGGTTGTCGTCGGAGCTCCACCAGCCGCCCGAGCGCTGCTGCTGCTGCGTCTGCTGCTGCGTCTGCTGCTGCTGCTGCTTCCTCTCTTTGCTCTTGCTCCTCTTGCCGCTGCCGCCGCTGCCGCCGCTGCCGCCGTGCTTGGGGGGATGCTGCCCGTACTGGTGGGGGTGGTGTGGGTGCTGCTGGTGGTGGTGGTGGGGGTGGTGGTAGCTCCCCGCTCCGCCCGCCTCACCTTTGGAGCCGTTCATCTTGGACGAGCCCTCCAGCGAGTGGGACTTGGTGAAGAGCTTCTGCACCGAGTGCACCAGGTGTCGGATCCGGCCGGGGCTCTCGCTGCGCTGCTCGGTGGCGGTGGTGGTGGTGGAAGTGCGCTGGTACTGCAGCGTGTGGAAGCCGTCGCGGTGCAGGGGCATCTGTTTCTCAAACTGGTCCAGCAGGGTGGCAGGGAGGCGGTTGCTCTTGGTGCTGGCGTGATGCGAGGATGAGGCGGCGGCCTGGGCGGCGGCCTGGGCGGCGGCCTGGGCGGCGGCCTGGGCGGCGGCCTGGGCGGGCGAGGTGGCCGAGGCTGCGATGGCGGCGCAGTCCTCGCGGCCGGCGGGGTCGTAGTACTGGGTGCTGTAGTGCATCCGGGGGAAGGTGCTGCTGGAGATGTGGTCGGAGGAGGCCGCCGGGGGCATCATGACCGGGGCCCCCATCATGCAGTCGGAGTGGATGGAGCTGCGCGGCGAGTAGCGGTGGTGGAAGTCCATTGGGCAGCTCTCGGTGGGGCTGAGCAGGTAGGACTGGTGGCGGGACTCGGCGCCATAGTGGGCGTGGAAGTCGTGGGGGTGGGGGTCGTAGTCCAGTGCGTGCGGCGAAGGGATCTGGTGCTGGGAGCGGCTGCCCGATAAGCCCTTCATGTTCCTGGCTGGAGCGAGGCGTCTGCCTTCATCAAAGTGTTGAGCTGGGGACCAAGGGGGAATCTTCTGGTCTGGTGAATCAAAACACAGAGAGAGTGGGGAGGACAGGGGCCAGAGAGAGAGAGAGAGAGAGAGAGAGAGAGAGAGAGAGAGAGAGAGAGAGAGAGAGAGAGAGAGAGAGAGAGAGAGAGAGAGAGAGAGAGAGAGAGAGAGAGAGAGAGGGGAGAAATTGAAATATTTAGTTTGTACAAGTTTTTCCACTTTATTGCAGTGGCAAAGATGTGTGTGTGTGTGTGTGTGTGTGTGTGTGTGTGTGTGTGTGTGTGTGTGTGTGTGTGTTTGTGTGTGTGTGCGTGCGTGTGTGTGTGTGTGTGTGTATGTGGGTGCGTGCGTGCATGTGTGTGTGTAAGTGCATGCTTGTGTGTATTCTGACTCTAGATATAGAATTCTGCAGGGTAATATCATTACATACAAATGAATAGTTATCACCAAATGAAATAAGGATATTAAGTGGGTGTAATTACTATGGGGTTTACTCCTATTGATGTTACCGATCTGAATCACAAACAACACTTGTTTGGAACCAGCAGGTGTCCATTGCTTGTTGGAAATACCCAGCGGATATAAATCCCTTCCTTTAATCCTGGGTTTAGCCTAGGAAGATGGCACACACTTAAGACTCTGAAACTTCTCCAATTCTTCCAGCAAATGAGAGGGCTGTGCCAACTCAGCAAAGACTGCTAAGTCGGTCCTTGACAGCAACAAGACTGAGTCAGGGAAGAGTGTACATGGGAGCACATGCACTGTACGTATTCCTCTCCACAACTTCATTTATTGGCGTTTGGAGTGATTAGCTTCCTGACAATGGTTAAGGACTTCGGTGCCTTCTTCTGGCTGGCCTCCCCCACACTGGCCCACTCCTACACCACCATCACCACACAGGATATGACCGTTACCTCGCCAGCCTCAAGCTCTCTTTATGTCATGTCACTTTCAAATCCTACGTGGTGCCTCTGATTCCAATAGGACATGGTCACATTGCAAGATAAGACATGTGAACAGGTACTGCAGTATGGATTAACACAATATCTGTCCATAAAAACCCATCAAGAGTTGGGTCAGTGGAATGAATGAGGCTAATCAGGTTTGATCATGCCAAGAAATCTATGCGCTCACAGTAGTGTATGGCACTTTGGTCAAACAATTTCACAGTTCTGCAAATTCAGCTGATATAAACTCTTTGGTTTCAACGCAACCTTTGAGATCTGATCACGTCAACGGTCGTGTGTGGTCATTCCGAGACCGGATCTTGCTCACAGTGACAAGATATTGGATGATGAGAGTTTGCATTCATGCTTGGAGATGCTCAGCTCTGTTCCAATCTGGCACACCCCATCACAAAAATGACAAGCATTACAGTCATTTTAACAGAGGCCTCTGTATGTGACAACAGTATGTTTTGAATTGGATGGTGTTGAATCAGTTAACTGCACGGGTACATTCAACAGATCTGCTCAATAGGACTTGAAGGGTTTTTCAGATGACATGAATGCATCATAAGGGAAACCAGAAACTGCTTAAAGGACAAAATCACTAATAAGAATGACCAAGGAATAAGCCTAACAGAAGGAGGCCTTCAGAAAGCATTTGATTCAACAAATTTACAACTACTTGTGTTAAAACAGATTTCCTGTGTGTCCTTATGGGCAAGTCGGTGTCCAAGTTACAGCCGATTTCAGCCCTGCAAACTTCACCATCTCTGCATTAGAGATTAACGTTCACTAAATGAATTATTAAACAATGTCTCACCTAATTCACGGGATTTATTCTTTTTGGTGTGTGTGCATTTAAAGGTGCTGTAGTTAAGATTTAAGGGTTAGTATTTAAGTGTCATTTGTTAGAAATGACAGCAATTCGTCAGCTATTAGTGAGTGAAACGCGCTGTGAGAATATCCGTCTGCACCTGCTACTTTAGGTTTTAGATTTAGGTTTTTAGCTACCGGCTCCTTCCTGACCACTCATGGCATCTCTCCCCTCGCCTGAAGGCGAAACTTCTCAATGGCGGAGAAACGTAGGGAGGGAAGGAGCAGAGAGGGAGGCGACGTTTTGGGGTTTCGTTTCAAAAGCTTGGTTGCTTCTGCTGTTTTCTGCTCCGTCTCTTTACAACACTCGAATTGTACCTACGCAGCTTTAATATTCTCTGCACAAAATGAAAACGATAGAAACCATGAACGTTTGAGCTGCATCAAAACATTATGATTTCCAAAATGATGTATATTGTATATTCTTGTATCATACTATCTTGTATCAATATATCAGTGATAGCAATGGAAGCTGTACTCATCTTGCCTGTGGAGAAGTATGCCCCTTGCTAAAGATATCAAATTCCCTTTGTTTTTTTTGGCATGGCTCAGAAAAGAACTGGTGTCACACACACAGTCACAATACACATACCTACTAACACATACCTAACGTATGTGTATTCCACTGTATGTGTACTGTCACAATACACATACCTACTGTTTGTGTATTCCACTGTATGTGTACTGTCACAATACACATACCTACTGTTTGTATGTACTTACATATCTATATTCAGCATCTTGATTTTTCTTTCAAAATCCCATATGAATCAGCACTTCTTACTTGAATTTCTCAAACTAAAAGCACACCATTAGCCAATTAAAACAAAATATACATGGAAGTCATAGTTAAACACCGGGTGTCAAACAATTTTGTAGCCCATTTGCACCACCAAGAGCAACAACTGAGCCAACAGATGAACTGAGCCAACGAACATTCACAAAAGCATACAGGACCACACTGATAAAGATAATTTAATATAAGGGTTTATAGCAGAGTGATATCCGTTGAATCACTCACTAACATGGGCAATTAGTCTGAGAAGTCAGCCCCACCTGCATTTCGCTGCACTGTATGCGCATGTGATGATTTCAGCACCGGATTCTGTAACCACCTGTTAATCACCGCATCAGAAACTCTAAGACGCGGTTACGCAGCAATTCTTTCACTTCATGAGTCACTGCCATCTCTCCAGGTTGGTCTCAACACCTTACTGATAAACTGGTGCCCTCAAAACCTCATCTAACGTTCTCTCGCTAAATAACATTACAATTAAATCAAATGGTATTGTTTGATATGTTTGACATGAGAGATTGTATTACATTACATTATTCCTTAATCCTCTATTCATTTCCCAGGTTACGCTTGGATTGTTATATCACCCCAGTCCAACCCCCCAAAACACACACACACACACACACACACACACACACACACACACACACACACACACACACACACACAAACACAAACACGTGATTATTTATAGCAGCTGGCGTAACCCACAGTCTCACACCTAGCAATTTTGCATCTTACTTTGGTTCACAGGGAGACAATAGTGAAGCACACCTGGGTGCCTGCTACCATTCCACCATAATTAATTGGTTTATGGTTTACAGTGTGGCAGGAAACCCCAGCCATGAGCAGGGCCTCCTCTTACATAACACTCAGGATCTCTGATCTCCAACGCTCATGCCGTTTTTCAAAAGTGCCTGAAATAAAATGCGCTGTTGTCATGGCAACCGCTGCCAAAAAGAAAACCCGTACTGGATTATAATGGGATTTGCAAGGCTGCTCGCGGTGGACCCGGACATTTAAAAATAAATCAATAACGCAAACGAATGTATGTTGTGATATACACACACTCGATTGGTTGGATAAGCGGGTGCATCGGGTGCAATGTTACACTGCCATATTTTATTTTATTTTAAATGTGAAGATGAACAATCGTGATCCAATTGTAACCACAAAGACATCTATTTGTATGCATGTTTCTGCATTAGTGGAACGAGGTAAATCTATTGCTCACATTTAGTCTCCCATGCTTGGATACAGTATGTCACGCAAAGATGGCTGTGACCTTCAGCTTTGAAAAGCTAAATTTTTTTGGGAGAGATGGTATCTTGTTAAATCAAATGTAATACTTTTTAAATGTAAATATATATATAAATCAAATGTAACAGTGGGAGCACAGAACTTTCTTGCCAATTGGATGGATGAGTCAGACTTCTTGAATCAGACACTGGAGAAGGACCCCACAAAACCTGCCCCCCCTTGGCCTCCATGCCTCCTGGAACATGGGTGGGCGGGTCAGTCTATTCCTGTTGGATATCTGTCCGTGGTTTCAATGTTAGCTAGATTTACAGATTGTACTGTATATAGTTAAATGTTATTCTGGGATTGATTTGTGTGATGCCATGGTGATGGATTAACAGCTACAAGTCTATCTTTTACCTCATTCTTTATTTATCTTGTATTTGTATATGTCAGTAGTTTATTTTTAACTGTTAGAAAACATTGTGGTCCTGTGTGTCCATCTCTCTTCTACAATCTATTGAAAAATGACTTGACCTTAGTATCCTTTACATTAGACATCTCTCTGTGATCCTTTGCATTAGACATCTCTCTGTGATCCTTTGCATTAGACATCTCTCTGTGATCCTTTGCGTTAGACATCTCTCTGTGATCCTTTGCGTTAGACATCTCTCTGTGATCCTTTGCATTAGACATCTCTCTGTGATCCTTTGCATTAGACATCTCTCTGTGATCCTTTGCATTAGACATCTCTCTGTGATCCTTTGCATTAGACATCTCTCTGTGATCCTTTGCATTAGACATCTCTCTGTGATCCTTTGCATTAGACATCTCTCTGTGATCCTTTGCGTTAGACATCTCTCTGTGATCCTTTGCGTTAGACATCTCTCTGTGATCCTTTGCGTTAGACATCTCTCTGTGATCCTTTGCGTTAGACATCTCTCTGTGATCCTTTGCGTTAGACATCTCTCTGTGATCCTTTGCGTTAGACATCTCTCTGTGATCGGCTAGTGCCATAACTATCTATCAAACACAGCAGCAGGAAAAGCGATGACATGGACTGGTTGCCTGGGTAACTAAACATGCCTAAACAGAAGCTAACAATAGTTATACATGCTCAAAGATCTAGTGTGGGCACACAAGCAGGGGGTATGTGTATATGTAGTATGTATCAATGTATATTGTGCAGACTATTTACTGACAAAACCTTTATGGGGCCGTTAGGTTCAGCATGTGCAGTATGCTTGTGCCAATACTAACATATAAAGGACATTTTTCACAATTGCAGCAGCAGAGCATCCTTTAAAAAATCAATAAAAATGTGCATTATGTGGAACCGCCCACCACATAATGTCTACATGTTGTCAACGGAGCTGTGAACAGCACAGATTTGGACGCCCACAAAGCCTGTGATACTGTAAGTTTCAGTAAGTTTAACAGCATTTTCAGTGGTTATTATTTGAAAGGTTATTATTTGAATCTGTGAAAACAGAGTTGAAATGGGGTTTCATGTTTACAAACATGGTTCCCCACACAGCAAGGGAGCTGTTTATACAATACTGTATGAACAGTATTGTATTCCCTTTTTCTTGTAAAGCCTGATAATGGAATGATGAAAAGCTATTTCCCCAGGTGAATGTGTTGGGCGGGCTTTCCTTTGCATATGAATGTAACATGCTAATGTTTGTTCGCTAGTCTCATACTAAACACTGACTCCGAGATTAATAATTTTGACTGTATAAATAAATGACAGATTTTCTCTTTTGTAATTCTAAGAAATGTCATAAGGCTATGTTAAAGTTAACTAAATGTTAGTTAACTTTATGATTTAGCTACTTTGCTGTCGTGGTTTGGTTCATTATTGAAACTGTCCAAGTAACTTTTTGAAAATATCAATGATGATCATGAGAATAATATATAAAACAACTTTTTAATGAAGAGTAACAGTTACGTTATAATCATGTTTCTATGGGTACAAGACAGCTAGCATATTTTAAACTCTCAATGATATGTTTGTCAGTTTGACATTTATCATTTTGTCTATCGATGGACGTAGCCTATACTATCTAGATAGATAAGCTACGCTTTACATAGGACATTCGCAAGACCTTCAAAAGTAATTCTATATAGTTTGTTGAAAAAAGTTAGATTTCTTTCAGATTAGCCTTGTTCTAAAGACTGGACATTGGACAATATTTCACACTAGCCTATTGGATCGCTGCTATAGATATTAAATGCAATCTTTTTACCCTTGTCAAGGACATCGTGTGACACTTGGGAAGCGTGTGAAACATGGTCCAATGTGTTCTCTTTAAAACAAGACTTATCTGAAAGAAATCGGTGATCAATGACAAAACCGGATAAATTAAATATAATTGTGTTTTCCGTCCGTCTGAAACGAACCAAATCAATCAATCAACAAATCAATTCCATTAGTCAATATGCCATTATTCACAACTAAATACAATAAGTGTGTTGTTGTGTCGGACACACATTGCCATATGTGCAGAGTAGAGTTCTCAACTCCGAGATTTGATATTATCGTTCTTTCATATAATTATATCATTATAATCCCATTGTTAGCATTATTATGAAATCCTCACATTGCACAACAGACTGCAATAAGGTAGCCTGACTAAGCAATGTAGGTCATTCTTTTTTAACCCCTCAGACACAGCAGGCCTTCTGTTTGATAAGGGTGCCGGGGCATTGTACTAAAATTGGTAAGCCTAATAATCATAATAAGATGTGATTTGATACCCTTGTTTTAAACATGGTATGTGTAAAGTTTTGCTCTCATCGATCGATCTTCCAGTTGCAATCCTTCTGCAGTCTTTGCACTCGCGTGCCTTTACCATCGAACCCCTGGCAGTCGCACCCTCACACGGTGTAGCCCTCGTACGGTTGAGTGACAACACGTTTGTCTATCTGTGTGCCTATCTGCTGTGACCTCGCCCAAAAACAAATCTAATGTTCTTCTTCAAATTTAAAATCAGCCTTCCTGCCCAATGGGCCACACCCACAACTGACTGCCTATTAATATGTTTAGGTTACATCATAAACATAAACAGGTAAAACCCTGAGTCCAGCCGTGTGCCACTTTGTGTGCTGCTTATTCTAGTGCTGGCTGGGCTTGATGGCTAGCCAGATCTGGTTCGCTTGAACCCATCTCACTGTTGCTCACCTGTGTGACCTGCCGCCACTCACTATTCAGCCTCTCATGACCTATTCACACACTCTCATATCAAAATGGCGGAGCATCGGCAACAAAAAATCCCATGATGCATTCTGATGTACAAGCCCTATATTTATACCTATATTCACCGTGATCCACTGCTTGCGGAGCTTCGAAATTTCGCAGGTGCAAGACACGAAACAAACCACTGCATGAGCCGCACATTTTTGGTTCAAGCCGGCTCACGCAGTTTGCACGGTCTCAAGCTGGCAGCCGTGAGCGTCTTCAGACGCTAAGTTATCTCTGCTTTGTTTGCTGAAAGACACAGTAGATACATGCGAGACAGACCCATCTACAGAGACTGTAAGTAGGTTATCTCTGCTTTGTTTGCTGAAAGACACAGTAGATACATGCGAGACAGACCCGTCTACAGAGACTGTAAGTAGGTTATCTCTGCTTTGTTTGCTGAAAGACACAGTAGATACATGCGAGACAGACCCGTCTACAGAGACTGTAAGTATGAGTGCAGGCTATAGTTAGTAGTGTCTAACAACAGAGTGTAGTCAATTAGTTTTAAGGGGTGGCATTCAGTCGCGAAGGGAAATATTCTTATTAACAAAAATGGAAATACCTGTAAGCTAAACACACAGCCTTTTACACTCCGCCACGCAAAATACATCTTCAATGCGTCATGTTTTACTGAAAGGTTACAGCATTCCATCACTGGGCCAGGAACATCATAAAATAAATCATCCGTGCTCTTCTTTTAAAGACATGAGACATCTGTTCAGGTCCCATGGAGAGGCGGCTATAAACACTCATTTGTGTGTCATTGTTAGCTGGTTCTGCATGTTTTTTCCCCAACACACCCCGGGATCCTAATTACATTCACTCTCTTGAGGGGGTTTGATTGCTCCGTGATCGTCGAAGCAAGATCGGTCTTTACAACTATTAACCAATCACTTTTAAAGAAAGCAGATTTGACATTAATCATTTTGCTAGACTTTAAATTGAGAATACAGTAAATGACCTACAAAGGGCTAACATGTTGCTACTACATTTGTTTTACTTAATTGAGAACAGATAAGGAAGTAGGTAAACTCATGTAGCAAAATCCTGAATCTGGATTGGAAAAGGTGGCATGGTGGGTTGCCATCATAACACAACCATTGGCATTATGCTAGAGAGATCAGAGTACAGAAAGAGTGGTAGAGTTTGAGTGCACAGGGGCAAATGTTTTTCAGAAAGATGCAGCCTTCTGTAAAGTAAAAGTAAACAAGAAACAAAGAAACAAATGTCCCATAAACACAGTTTTTAAGTGTACAATAAATACACTTGGCCACTGAATAAAGGCTTCACAAGTCACAGTCAGTGATCTTTACATGAAATTTGAGTGATGGAAAAAGGTTTATGGATCCTCAAATGTGCCCAGTGGGCTCTTTAAGTGCACACAATGGAAGAACATGAAATATTGATGAGGGCTACCTAGTTTCACAGCTTACACAACAGTTATTATGGCCCGAGATCAACAGGAAAATGTCCTCTCCATCCTAGGTTATCCTGTCAGCAACCGATACTGCCCGTAAATCGGTAATTCCTTGAGAAAGAAACCGCAGGCACGTGAACACATAGACACACGTGTACGCACACACACAGGCACACACACAAACACACACACACACACATAAACACACACACCGATGGACATGCGATCGAGAGACTCAAGTGTTTGGGGATAAAGATGCATCCAGAGGGAGAGCACAGGGTAGAGGCCACGGATGGAGCACTGTGCTGCTAACGATATGCTTTTACATGCAGGGCATCTGAAGACGCTTCTTGCAGAACCTTTCCCCTCATTTTACGTCTGGGACTCATGCACACGGGGATATAGAATTACAGTTGGATTAGAAAATAAATAGCGCAGCCAATATATTGTATTGATTACAAGACAATGACATCCTCCTCTAATTAAAGGTTGTTTCTTGCTTGATTGGGTTCCCTATGGGGCTGACCTCTGTGATTAAAGGTGGATCACAGAAAAGCCTGCTTTGGAAGACTGGACAGCATCAGGCTGAACACAGATGCATTTAATGCTGACCCAAATGGAGCCTTAATTAGCCAAAGGGTAATGTTGCCTGTTAACCCCATCAAACACGGTCAACCAAAAGCTTCTAAAAGACATCGATAAGGGGTTCATAGTTATTATATTGCTTCAATCGCGATGAAAGTAAGTGAACAGGACAGATTCATATTTTCTTCTGGACTGATACAAGTAGCCATAAGGAGCATAAGACATTTGGAGAACAGCACAGAACCAACTGAGAGTGAGATACTCGACTTGACCAAGGAGAAAGGGAAGCTAGATGAAGGAGGAAAGGAAGCTAGATGAAGGAGGAAAGGAAGCTAGACAAAGGAGGACAGGAAGCGAGACAAGAAAGTTGTCAAGGTGTCATCTCCTGGCTCAAGCGCTGAAGTGTGAAGTGAATTATATTTAAAGAAATGGCTGCAAAAGAAAATTCTTCAAAGATTCCATTCCGAGAAAAACGATAAGCACTACATACTGTATATGCCTTTGATTTAAGGGTTTAGCAAGCTCAACATTGAGAGCTAGGCAGAGAGCTGCAAACAAATGATATAAACACAACAGGTGTTCTAGTGCTTTCACACCTGACTTGATATTTGAAAGGTACAATAGCTAATGTCATGTATACTATTTTAATTTGAAAGAATAATCATGTCTATTTTAAGCAAAACCCATCTTTTATTGCCTTTTAAAATGGACTAATAGGTGGGTAACAGAAGTTAATAAATGAAATTAATGAAAAACCTTCATAAAGAGCATGATTGGATCTCATCGGGGTGAGAACAGGAAGGAAAGAACCCTTTCATTAGGGTTTACACTCAGGGCGGTTGAAAATACGCAAACATTATGTAAGCAGCAAAACAGAGCCAATGCTCCTACAACCGAACCAGCGAAACATAATACAAAAACCTAAAAAACTCAATGGCCTTGGAAAGATTCCTTTTTTTTGTTGCAGATTAAGCTTTATTTCCACCTTTTTGAATTCCGCCTACTTCTCCCCACCCACGCCAGCTCCAACACCACTACCATGCTACCAGCACACCGGTTCCTGCTGCTGTTCAGCTCAGCCTGGCAGACACACTGGCTGATGTTCAGCACGGTGATAGCGCTGCACTCTGGGCCGCTCGTCTCTCCATCTCCACCTCCTTCCTGACTTCCCTCCAGTGGGAGGGAAGCCGGAGCAAGGAGGCTCGCTGGAGGCTAGCGGTCCGCAACCGTTTATATGTAGCGCCGGCCTCCCACGCTGCGTGCATTCGCCCAGAACACTCTGCGTGTGTATGTGTGTGTGCAGATGTGTGTGTGTGTGTGTGTGTGTGTGTGTGTGTGTGTGTGTGTGTGTGTGTGTGTGTGTGAGAGAGAGAGAGAGAGAGAGAGAGAGAGAGAGAGAGAAAGAGTGTGTGTGTGTGAGAGAGAGAGAGAGAGAGAGAGATAGAGAGAGAAAGAGAGAGTGTGTGTGTGTGTGTGTGTGTGTGTGTGTGTGTGTGTGTGTGTGTGTGTGTGATGTGTATAAGTGAGTTTGTGCACTATTGGGACTGTAAATGTGTGTAAAGGTGCTAGGGGTGTGGATGCATGTACTTATCTTTATGCATGCCTAAAGGTTTGTTTCTCCACTCCATAAGTAAGTAATTTAACCCTACGCTGTGAAACTTTCTTCACAGTAGCCACGGCTTTTTGTCAGTTTTAGCATTAAAAGGAGTGTGTTGTTGGCTCATTGTGCATTAAATACTAGTGACTAGTAAATATCTTTCTTTAGTTTTTTTACTTACTGCAGTTGAACTGTTAAAGGTTCCTGCCATCAAAATCCACATAAACACAGGTTTTTCTGTCAACCAGTTAACATTTGGCAGTGAAAGGAATCCAGATTCTTTTCAAGAAAATCGATTTGATCAATTAGCGTTACCAATCCGGTTAGTGTTACCATTGCGATAGCGTTAGCATGTTATGTTTGTTTTTATAATAATGCTGATTTCAGCTACACTGCAAAACCAACCAAGCATTTAATTTTGCCTGCCTAACATTTTCAGATAAGAGAAAATGGAAACAATATTCAATCTAGAGTGTTTATATTGTGCACTGACGCCTATGAAGATGCCTTGAACAGTATTTTAGTAAATAAAACATGACAATGGCAAGGACCTCTAAGTGTAAGCTCTTCAAAAATCAAAAAGCACATTTATCGAATAACAACATCTAAGATAACACACACCACTGAAGGTACACCCTCACAGTGAGCAGTTTGAGCAGCAAAACTTCTGAACACCAGAACCATCATATTACACATTGTAATCTCTGTCGGAATACTCAACGTTCAATCCAAACATCGGTGCCAGCGACAAAACTAAAACTTGATTTGTCATCCATGTGCGCAAAATTGCCAGTCCTCAGCACAGTCAGCCATGTTATCTACAGTGCCTCCCATCCTCTGCTATCACAACATGTCTGGGGATGGCTCTGCAGGCCAGGAAAACCCCTGTTCGATTCTCTTTAGCGGTGCTTAAAGGCAACAGTGGAAGCTGAGCGCATCAAGACCAATGGGGGATGATACAAACCAAAAATAAAGTAAGAGTGTATTTCTGTAGACATGTTATGTCATGATTCTCGGAGGGGGTGAGGGGGTGGGGGGGGGAAGGATTCCATGTGCAAGAGGGGAGCTTGGTTGTTCACCAGTCTCTTAATTAGGGCTGTTTTGTCATGCACGGTTCCATCTGCCTTGTGCTCACTGCAGCACAGAGAGTGAGAAATGAGAGAGATATAGAGAGAGAGCGAGAGATATTTATATATCGAGAGAGAGGCAGAGGAGCACCTTCCCCCAACACCTGTGGACAGCATGTGCTTGAAATGATCAAAGAAACAAGAGTGATGTTGTGTCATGGGAAACCATATGCAGACGACGTGACATTTAAAATACGGACGACGGGACTCCTTCTCCGGACATGAGACCTGAAAACGGCTGCAGATGCAGATGACACAGCCAGGAGAGGAGTGGAGCGTGTTGCCAGGCAACCGGAAGGTTGCTGGTTCCGTCCTCGGTTCATGCTGGCTAAAGGCAGTGTTTTCCAACCTTGTGGTCGACTGATATGCATGTGGGGTTGCGGGAGATTGCCGACTCATAAGCTGTAGATATTTGTATACGTGTCCGATGATAGAAAATGTCAAGGTTTGAAAGGTCTCACAGAAGCCCCGTATAGACAAAAACACAAACAGCCTACTGATTTGTAACCACAAGCCACCACTACTAACCACTTAGGGTGTTGTGATGTTCACACAGGTTAAAACGATGTGTGTGGAAGCAGATGCAAGTGGAGGTCACAAGAATTCTGCCGCCCTATAAATGGGGGTGCGTCTCGAAAAGGTTGGAAACCACTGGACTTAAGTAGTACATATTGTCCGAAACCGTAGCCTACCAGATCCAGACAACCTGTTTGTTGACACTGCCAGTGTCAACCATGAGTATATGTGAAGGGCTTCCACTGTCCACTGAGGTTGGAAAAGCACAAATCGTGTCCAGTGAGAAGTCCATACCTGACAGCTGATCTGAACTGTACACATAGCCTGCCCAGTCCGGTTTTTTGACCCAAATAATTTCCACAAGAAAAGTGGACAAGGGAAATGTTAGAAGTATAGATAGATGTGTTACAAACATTCATGGTTATACTAGGGTCAAATGAATCGTAATTCTGGGCTGCAGATTGGAGACTATGGACAGACATCCTTGATGAAGATGAGGCCAAAGTGGAAGAGCCCGTTCTTTGATAAAGCATGTTTGTTAAAACAAGCAGTGCCAGTGACCGACTTCATTTAAAGATGACATTACAAGATTTCGTTTTTTTCTGATGTTGCAGCATTTCGTTTTTCAGTACAAATACAAAGACAAATGAGACATTTTTATCAAACTAATATAAACACCCAGGATGATCCTCAGATGGCCAAGACAGGATGTGTCACAATATTAGTCCAATGCTAGGGAGATGACCTGGGATACACCGTTTGTTACTGTGGCAATTCCTTTTTTTAGTTTCACCAAAACAAAGCAAAACATTGTGAAGACCTGCAGAATTTCAGGGACCTATGCTAGGGTTCTCATAATTATGAATGATGAACATATGTTTGTTCTTCAGGTGGAGACTACCTTCCACACAGGTGTTTGGGATGTTTGTTCAATCAAGCATTGAATTTGTTTTCAAAGTATTTATATTTAAGAAATTTTTGTGCATTTTCCAATAGACGGCAAACTAGGAAACATTAGCTAGCTAAATAAAACAACAAATGCTATATTGTATTTAACCCTCTAGAGGACGAGTTAAGAATGGCACAGAATTAGCCAACCACTTGCTTGGTATGGAGGAGAAAAAAAAAAGGAGCTTATCCATTCTGTGTACATACACTAAAGGATGTAAACAGTATTGCATTTATATCCTGTACTAGAATGTGGAATGCTTTACCTCATATGAGGAATATATAAGGTTTCAGGCAGAGAATGTATATATATATTTACAAAATGTGCATGGTGTGTGTGTGTGTGTGTGTGTGTGTGTGTGTGTGTGTGTGTGTGTGTGTGTGTGTGTGTGTGTGTGTGTGTGTGTGTGTGTGTGTGTGTGTGTGTGTGTGTGCGTGCATGTGATGCATGAGTGCCTGCGTTTGTGTGTTGGTGATTAAAAAAAAAACTAATTAGAGCTCTGGTAAGAACTAATACACACAGAAGGTGAAGTATACACCTACCTCCTTTTGTGTTAAGTGCTGGTGTTGATAATAGGCGTTGAGTAATTGCACACACTAAACTGTGAGGGGTAAAAATGTGATACAGTGGCTAAACACTGTCAACAAGATGTGTAGAAGCTTGGGGCTCCCTGTGGATTATAAAATGTCTTAACAAAGTATGAATGTAAACGGCCAGTTGATGCACATCAGTTCCACATGTGGTGTGTGTGTTTGTTTGTGTGTACAATTTCTGTATCCCAAGCGATGGTTACTAACTAGTCTCGTTCAATAGCAGCAACTGTAGCTCCAAGTATTAGCAAATGAAGGAGTTTGTGTCTTCCAAGCTGTGTCCATGTAGCCCCAACTGGAATCCTGGTGTATGGGTTTAAGATTGATTGAGTCTAACAGCTCAGCCCCTATTCACCTTCTATGTTTGACCTCAGCCCGATCGCCCCGCTATGCTGCTATACATTTCCGTTTCAGTGTTGATGACTAACGCGGGGGGAACTCTGTCTACCCGGACCAAACACTAAACGTCGGCAAAAACAAACCTATTTCAGTTTCTCAACAACAATGCACAACGGCCAAAGCTTCAAACTTTGCCAAAATAACTATCAAAAACGTATTTTACTCGAGTACACGTTTGCACGTTAAGCCTCAAGTGATGTTTCAGGCAGACCACTGTGCAAGACATTTGAAACCAACTTAACAAGCAAAAAACGATTAACTCTTCTGTGGTATTGATGTGTGTTTTCAGCCAAGGGGCTACACAGCCCCAGTTGCAGCCTTATCGGAGTTGGGGGGCCCAGAGCTTAAGGCGACATGGTTATTGATTTTTAACTGCAGGGAAAGTGATTTATCAGAGTTAACTCTAGGACGTCTCATGCATGAATAATGAGGCAGCGCAGACCATCGGTTTAATTGTGACCTGGTCTGTGCAACAGGAAAGTGTAACTAGTGGAGTCCTGCCATGTGTTAACATCTCCTTCAAATATTCTACCTGCACACACACACACACACACACACACACACACACACAACTACACACTTCAGCTCTGCTTATAGTGGCTACAGTGGTTTATAGTTCTATACTTAATAATCGATTTTGTGTCGACACACACTAGGAACACAATACAACACTTGGGGTTCCAAAACTGAGAAATATATTTTCTTATTATTTATAGTACGTCTTCCACTGGGGAAAGAAAAAGCTAAAAGACAGTTAGACATTTTAATGTTATTATGCTGCTGCTCCAAACATTAACTTGGTCAGTGTTATCAAAGACACCTGGATTGAGTCCAGAGCTTAATTAATTTAGTGTCAAAACTATCTGCAGAGAAGCTGCTTAGAAAGAAAGAAGGAAAAAATAAAGAAAGAATGAACAAAATGATGGAAACAAAAGAAAGAGCGCAGTAAACGAAAGAAAGAGCGCAGTAAACGAAAGAAAGAGCGAAAGAAACAAAAAAAACAGAATAAACGAAAGAAAGATGAGTGGATGGACGAACAAACGAATGAACGAAAGAACCAATAAAAATGTTGTTTTCACCACTATTTAGTGGTGAAAACACAATCTAGTGGTGGATGTGACTCTATTCTGTATTTTTCAAAAAGAAAACTGACACAATGTTGCCCACATACAACTCCTTCCAATACTCCTGTCATCCTTCTGGGATGTCAGAACCCTTCCATTAGATATTGAAAACACTACAAATGATGAGACAGCCCCAGAGACCAGAGATCACACTATCCTCCGGATCACCATACGCCAAAGTGAATATTCATACATAGATGAAATTCATATTCGACAAGGTGCGACTTGCGTCCGACGTTAAAATATGAACATGCGAGAGAGATATGTAAGTAGGACGAACACCACCTGTCTATATCAATCAACCAGTCTAACGGACTCGCTGTCCGACCCCAGATTAATTGACTACCCAGCCGGCTTCTTAAATGTGCAGGGAGCTCCGTTAATGAACACTGAGTGCATTTTAACTGCACCATAAAGGATGACGCAGTCAATCTGCTACACAGAACATGCCAACATACTGCAACAGATGTCAAACTTAGAGAGCAAGCAAGCGACACGTCTGTCATTTCAACTGAATTGATCCTACAGATGTTCTTTACTGCAATTTGGTTGTGTGCAAAATGTTGACACCACGGTTTCTGCAGCGTGTGCGTGTGCCTGCATTGCGTGAATGTATCCGTCCTTGCGTGTGTGTGTGTGTGTGTGCGTGCGTGTGTGTGTGTGTGTGTGTGTGCGTGCGTGTGTGTGTGTGTGTGTGTGTGTGTGTGTGTGTGTGTGTGTGCGTGCGTGTGTGCGTGCATGCGTGTGTGTGCGTGCGTGCGTGCGTGCGTGTGTGTGAACGGCAGGTAAAAGGTACGAACCCATCACAGGCTGCCGATGAAGACAACTACAGTGCTCCTGTCCCTCCTGTCCCTCCTGTCAGAGGGACAGGAGGGACAGGAGCAGGGCTACACTTCCCCTCCTCTGGCCAGCGATGACATGACAGGGACTCTGAGATTATTCACTCGTAGCGCCAAGACAGTATCGCAAAGTAACCTTATCTCATCCGGAGTTTGTACTAGAGTGTTAGTTTGAGTACCATGTTGATTTGGGTTTGTAGGTTTACTGTTCATAAAGAGAAAATCCATAATTATCCTTACTTTGGAGAAACTGGAATGGTGTATTTCAGCGTCACTTCACCGACTTATCGGTGGCATCTGCTTCGATTGATTTTGGCTAACTCGGTCAAATGCTAATCAAGGATTTCGGAGAGCACTGGGCTGAATGGGGGGGAAATGGTTGACTATGGAGATATGGACATCGTCATATCTCTGACAATGAACAAGTGGAAAATGATGTAATTTCCGGAGTATTTCATAGTACACCTTTAACTGGGCCAAACTTATTATGAGACTGGTAATACCTTATCATTTGACTGGGAACACCGAAACACACTCGGTATACCCTAACACTTAATTGGGTATGTATTAAAACTGATGTTGGCTGTAATGCTATGGTTGACATCAGCGCTAGAATATCTTTGATTCTTATTTTGAAAAATTGCTTCTGCCACATTTTAATTTGTAATTTAATTTGCTCCAACATTGATTGTATGCTGTGTTGTTTTCCAGCATCACTTTGGGGTAGCTTTGGCTGAAAGTGACTGCTAAATTAAGTAAGGTTGGATTTATCCACTGTCTGGAGTTCTACAATGACAATGTGGTGAGCTTTCTGGGGATTCGTCCCCACAAAATACTCCCATCAGGATTTGTCTTAGGCAAGAGGCTCAAGTCCTCGAATTCAGACGCAAAGACAAGGGTGTCACTCTCGCTACAGCAAGAGAATGAGCTATCGGCAAACCCAACACCGTTCCTCATCTTAATACACAGCTTATAAGGACACATTTGCACTCAGTCCTCCACTACATATCCACCTCAGACAAAGTTATACACACACACACACACACACACATACACACACATACACACACACACACACACACATACACAGAGTTGCATAATGCTCTTTCTGTTCATATTCCAAATCTGAGATGGTGGACAGATGGCGTCTTTCAGGGCTGTTTAGGTGCTTTGTAGCACCTGACAGAATGCAGTGTGTAGGTAGACTACTTGGGCTCATGGCATCTCAGCAGGACATCAGCCAATAGCTGACAGTTGGGAAGGCGGAGGAGGGGTGTGTTGGGGGGGGGCAGTTATCTAAAATGATCTGGCTTTGAATCACAATCAAACCCTGGTTGCAGCTTGGTCCCCCTCCACTCTGAAGTGCTCCCTTCCATGGCATGCTCTCTGAGGGATGCATGCATCACCCATGCATGCATGCATGCTTTTTGGGGGCATTGTGTGCCTTCTACAGAAGTGTTTTATGAACAAAAAGGTGTGTACCCCCACAGCCCCATCGTGCAGCTCAAGTACACCTTCATCAACACCACACCAGAAATATCTCCTTTGAACTAAAATTGTCCTATGATCATTAACATCGTAATTAAAGGGATGGACAACGGATAACCGTAATTTACTTCTAATTATGTTATTAAGGGTTATCAAGGTGTGCATTAAGCATTAAAAAAGTATGTTTCTTGAAGTCCATTGCAATGTCACGTAATTTCAGTCTATCTATTTTCTTCTATGCCTTCAAGCAGATTGGATCTATTTAGTCTATGTACCTTCCTGGCTACGTAGCCACAGGTGGCCAATTACTGTACATCACATGGCCAAAGCAGTGACCAATTAAAGGGGAAGGGAATCTTTAATTTCCATGGTTGAACTTAATGATGCCCTTTAAATCTGGGATCCACATTAGGACCGTCACATCAGCCATTTGTAAATGTGTTTGAAGCATACCGAGCTTAAAGGAACCTAAATACGAATGTTTGAAATCAACGCTATGGGGAATACGCCCGCAGCCAGGAAACATAGAGACGGCGCGTAAAAGCACGGAGAGGTCTAGGAAGTCTAGGAACCTTCTCACGGGGTGAAGTGAAACGTTGATTAACATGGCCGTATGTAAAGCGTACGACGCAACGCTTACTCGGTGCATACGCTACTCTTACGTGCCGCTGTTAGTGCGAATTGGTCAGAGAAAGGGACTCTCTCTCTCTGGGTCCCAGAGCAGCAGATGGTGCTTAAATGCTAGCCATAGTTACACAGCGAGGGGTGACTCATAGACGCATGAGCATCTCTGTGCTACTCCACAGCACTTGGTTTGCCATCCTGTTGGTGATGGAAAGCCACCACAGTCCACCACAGTTTATAATAGCACACAGCACTGACCAAATGCAACCTGTAGTGGAAAGAAAGGATGGAATAAAAACATAAATACTCCAAAAAAGCCACCCACATCACCCACTGACTATTCTCACAACTCGGAAAGTGGGGGGTGGGGGGATTTAGGAAAGTGAACCATTTTGATATGTAGCGTTTTAAAGACCTAGCAATAAGGCGGAAGCAGGGCACGTCATTACATTGTTGAATGTGGTTTGCCATCATCATCTGAGTCTGAGATCAATGGAAAACTGTGTGCTGAGGGTCTCGGTGACAGGAAACGCTCATCCTTTGGTTGAGTGTTTTTTCCTTTCCGCGAGGGGCATCTGTCCTCCCGTAGCTAGGCAACAGCAAACCATCAGGCTTATTATATCATCTCGCAGAGAAGGCCTTTGTGTAATAATCTTCAGGCATCACTTAACTGGGCACAGGGAGCGGTGAAAAGGGGTGTATTATAAATAAAAATGTAAAGTAATTAAGGAAGGGGTGTTGGTGTGCGTTGTAGGTGTGTGTGTGTGTGTGTGTGTGCATGCATGTGTGTGCGTGCATGTGTGCCTGCATGGGATGTATGTGTGTGTGTGAATTTTGAGAAGAGGGGGATGTGCTGGTGTGAACGTGGATTGAGTGTGCACATTATGTGATTTAATTGTCTGTTGTGTGACATGTAAATGAAAAATGTGTGTATGGGAATGTGCTTGTGTGCATGTAAATGGAGTGTGTGTGCAATTGTGTGTGCATGTGTATATGTAAATAGTGTGTGTAAATCTGAGTTAATTTTGTGTATGTGTAAAAGTAGGTGTTAAGTGTGTGCGTGCAATAGTGTGTGCATGCATGTGTGTGTGTGTGTGTGTGTGTGTGTGTGTGTGTGTGTGTGTCATTGGCTTTCCTTGCAGTATATTCTACAGCACATAGCAGTATGCCACACATGTACTGATACACTGTTTCCTCACACAATCAGCAAACCGCTTTGGGATCTACAGACCTTTACTGTCATTCCTCCAACTCAGTCAAACCGCACACATTCACATTTACACGGTGCGACCGTCACACGTATGGCTTTGACTTTGGTCCCTATATTTCCTTCTTTCCTGACTACCAATATATCCATTACAGGATTACCTCGTCTGAAACACTGATCAGTTGTTAAATAAATTACCATTTGTCAGAAAACACTTGAAAAACCATATTTGACGTATGTCCTTCAGAAAGACTATGCAACTAATATTGTAGCCAATTGACAAGGGAACTTAGGTTGTATTTACTTAACTTATCAACACTAAAATAAGCATGCATGGAAAAACATCTCACAACAATCCAATAAAAATTGAATATATCTATTTGGATGGCTTCCCTATTAAGGAGGAACAGAAATTGGAAGGTGAAACTTTTGTTTATTTTGAGGTCCTAATTTACAACTTCAGTAGGGGGCCCAAAGTCTCCACAATGCACAATGAATTTGATCATGTGAGAGAAAACACAAGCGCATTACTGGGGCGTGCCAAAGTGTCAGGGAATGCCATCTTAAGCAAGGTGCTAGGGTATTAATAAGAAGTGCAAAATAAACAAACACAGTTAGATACATCATGTACTAATATATATATATATATATATTTTTTTTTTTTAAACAGTATGACATTTAAGAAAAAAACAATTTTGGGCTGAGAGTTCAGTCAAAAGGGGAGGTGCTATCAGTGTTAAGGCAACCCAAATATCACAAATACTCTTAAGCTAGAATGCTTTAAAAAAGCTAGTATGCGTTGAGTCTAAGCTTATAATAAGTTTTTTTCATGGCGCATCTACACATGGATGGTTGGTGGCAGTGTTACATGTCTCGCTTAATTGGGACGTAGTTGTCATGTTATTGTATATATTTCTGTCACTTTGCTATATCAGTAATGGGATCGTGAGTAAGCCTCTCAGTCATTAGAACAACAGAAGAAAGAAAGAAGAAGAAACTGTGGTCATCGTCAGTCAATTATCATGGCTGAACAGGAAATTAAATCAGCCCCTGCAGCATTTAAATCACATGTATGGACCCATTTTGGCTTCCTAAATATTTAAAACAGTTACAACAAGATTTTGGGTTCACTGGCACTTTGATGCAAAGCAGCCCATTATGAATTCAGTTTCACAAATAGCACCAAACCACTTGTGTTTTCATAGCATTAAAGATGAGAAACGTTAAAGCATGAATAAGGAAAGTTGAACTCTTTTATTGCGGATGATCCGCTTCAACAACCCTTTGCCCCCATGCAATCTAACCAGATGTCGACTGATCCAATTAATACTGCAGTGGGAGGATCTGTGTGTGTGTGTGTGTGTGTGTGTTTGCGTGTGTGTGTGTGTGTGTGTGTTTGCGTGCATGAGTGAGTGTCTTTGTGTGTGACAAAGTGAGAAAGAGAGAGAGAGCGAGAGAGAGAGCATACAGCTCATACATGTGCAGTTTTCTCATGCCAACATGCAGAGTAGCAAAAGCGCTGTAGGGACCTAGGAGTGGGGGCCACGGAAAGCATCCATGACGGTGTAGGTGTCATGACCTTGGTGATGAGGTCGAGAACCTTGGTAGATGTGGACCCCAGATGCCCATTCTGGGTGTCCTGTTGTGATGTCCCAATTAAACATGTGTAGAGGCCAAAGAACAATACGTTTCTATTTATTTTTGGGGTTTGGCTACAAATATGAACTGATCACTTGCTCTGTGTGCGTTGGTATAAGTGCCGCAACAAACAATTATTTTCATTGTCTATTTAAATATAGAATCCAGAATCTTTTCTCATTTATCAATCATTTGATTATTAAATGATGTAAAGCTATTATATTGTGGTTAGATATAATCCATATCAGGACATTCTTTGCTACAGCACTAGGAAGTGACATTTTAAGACGAATGGGAGGGCTAACGTGATTCTTAGGAAATAGGGAATCGGGTTAGCACTACTATTAGTCTTAAAATGTCACTACTTGAGAAGAAAGACCGATTTATTTTTTGTTATGAGTGAAAAAGTGAAATAGTAATGTTACTGCTGCTGCTCCTCATCTCCACAGAGATGCAATGTTACATTGTAGGTGACAACGATGATATTAGACTATTCGGAGAACTGAGAGGTCTGTTAAGTGACTGCAACATCTCAACAGGTCTAATAGCTCGGTGCATTTGCTGTCTTATTCAACTGTGGTCTGTGTGTGGTAGTGTGTGTGTGTGTGTGTGTGTGTGTGTGTGTGTGTGTGTGTGTGTGTGTGTGTGTGTGTGTGTGTGTGAGTGCAGTAAGGCAGAAACACATCGGCCAACAGTGACAGTGTGATTTTGAGTGTTAATGGGCCGGCTGAGTGAGATGCTGTTACGGCTGTTACAGCAATCAGTCGCTTCTTAGCGCACAGCTGGAGACCGAGCACACACGTGCCCGCTTTCTAAACGGGTCAATCTCCAAGCTCGCTCCAAATAAATAAAAGGGATTTCCAAGACTAAATCATTATTCCACTCAGAATTCTCTGAAAAGTGTTACAGACGGTGTCTAATGTACACGAGAAGCAACAACAGCAGATCAAACATATGCAGATTGTCCCATTCACTGAGCTCAGTGATTTCAACATCACATGTGACCAAAGGAAAAACGTTAACACATGAACACTTTAGGCTGCTGTAGGTAAGATTTGAGTGTTGTAAAGACAGAGGGCAGAAAAAAGCAGAAGAGAACAAGATTTTGAAATGAACAAACTAAAACAAATGAAGACAAAAAGCCCATCCCTCTCTGCTGACTCCCTAGTGTTGCATTCATGCACCTGTGCAAGAGCTATGATAGCGCTGTGTGCCTGCATGTGATTGAAAGGCAAGCTGGATTCCCCAAACCAATCAGGGAAGATGTGCCCAGATTGGTCAGAAATGAGTCGGGAGCGGTCTAAAATCGACATTGACTCAGGGTCTCATCATGCTGTTGCGTGGTTTGTCCGAAAATGTTGCAAACCATTTTCAATGTCTGGGCAACCTAGGCCTCATTACATCAAATGTTGCAATCAGATTGCAAAATACAATGTAACCCCCTTTTTTCAAAGAATAACTTGAACACACCTCATGTTAATGCTAATGAAGTGTAGGAAACTTTTGAAAAGTAGAGAAATTACACGATTTCAATGTTTATTAGAATCAAAGCTAAGCTATAGTTAGCTGTAGCCTGCAACTGAGAGGTTGCATCCATCTAGGTGGATGACTTGTGACATGTACAAGTCGCTATGTCCAGTTTGTGTTGCAGACGCCTGGTTGTGCTGCCTACATGCTGCAGTCATCCGGGCATGTACAGGCCTTCACGCACAGGCAGGCGCAGTCAACCACAACAGATATTCTCACAGAGCATTTCACTCACTAATAGCTGATGAATGGCTTTGGCATTTCTAAGAACTTAAAGTCAAATTAGCCCTATAGATATTAAATCTTGCCTCCAGCACCTTTAAAACAGATAATACATTACCACATTATGGCCTCAAAATAATCAACTCCATTAAATAAAAGTTGGTGAAAACCATGGTAAAAGAAGCGGGTCAGATTTGGGGGGGACACACCGGAGTAAGTGAATCAGAGGTCATTGGTGTTGCACCCCTGACACCCTGATAAAGAAAACACACGTATCGCAGCAACATTCGAGCAGGCGACGGTAAGAGAAGCCCTTCTAATGGTCCATTCGAATGGTCTTAAAGTGCCATTAGACATCACAGCACAGCGTGCGTCCATCAGCCCGATGGGTTTTCTGCGCTACGATGTCAATTACAAACAGCTGTGCAATTAAACAAAGATGAGCACACAAAACACATGCAGCTATAGCCGACAGAGCTCAAGCAACAACCTGGAGGCCTTTGATGAATCACTGACTGACTGAATGAGTGAATGGGTGAATACATGAATGAATGAATAATAGCTGAATCAACAGAAAACAATGAACACACTGGGGCTCCGAGATGGCCACGACAGATCAGAGTATTAAAGATAACCTATGGCCTTAGACACGTCTAGCTAACTTTCACAATTAAGAATAAAGCCTGTTATACATATCGTCATTATAGATTTTATTCATTTATTGAATTGATAAATGTACAAGTATGTATGGATTTACAGAATGTTGTGAAAATGAACAATATTACACATATCTGAAAAATAAACCCTGGAATGAATAGGAAATCGATGTTAGATGTTTTATAACAATGTCAAAGTGTTTTAGCCTCTATTATTCCAGCAGATAAGTTTGAGGAGGGAAGAAAGTCCATTTCAACCTTTTGTGCAGGTATGAAGTAATATGAATTGGCATAAAGCTTGAGGATATTTGATTTTTATTCCCTCTAGAACTCTGTAGGAGTGTGTGTGGATGATGGCTGGTGTAAGCAGCCTCACCTGTTGCAGCTCCTGTGTGCACAGGTTTAACCAGCCATCTCCACACACACTCAGTGAGAGAGTTCTGCTAGATGGCAACATGGAACACCAGGCCATGTATCACTATCTACAAACCTTTACAATAAACCAGTCTTTCAACACCACCACCCTGCGTCCTCGTCTTTGGAGGAGCCCAGCAAAGGTCACCTAGGTGCAGTGTGGCAGCCACCTAGGTGGTGTGAACCAAAGTCACTTGCTACAAACTCTAAAACTCAAGATGACTGTTACGCAAAGTAGACGGCTCCATCACAAGTGACTGCTGGAACTATCTTATTAGAGAGCTGCTGCCACAGTCTGGTTAAGGTTAGGCAGGAAAGGGCAAAAGTTTAGGGCATCCTCCATTTCTTTAACACATTGTGTTGTGATTAAGCCATCCTTGCTAAGAAACAACGACGAACTGCTTGTGTGTGTGTTTCAACATCTATACTTAATTAGCATGAGAGAGAGAGAGAGAGAGAGAGAGAGAGAGAGAGAGTTGTCGCTCTAACCAGCTATCCATGATCCCATGCCATGTCAGTGTGTTGTGTTGGCGCCATGGGGGCCGCGGTCCCTCCCCTCTCCCTCTCCCCCTTCCTATCCCTCTCCCTCTGCCTGTCTGGACAGCAGGTTGGCGCATTAGCGTTAGCACGCTGACGTTCCCGTGTGGACATGTACCACCTGGCAGGGCTCTGGGAGTCCGCGTGAGGCTGCACTCTCTGGCCATTAGCGCACAGCAGGCGCCCTCTGAGCCCTGGCAAGAGATCAAGCCCTGTGTGGAAATACTATCTGGAGCATATGCGGAGAACACCGCCGCGCACACACGCCGTTACCCACGCACACACACAAACACACAACATAACACTTATCAACGCAAGACTATTAGTACCTGTGCACTTCAACCTACCTTGATACACAGATCATATATATGTATCATGCACCTACATGCATGCATGAATGCAGGTGTGTTTGCGTGTGTGGGTCTGTGTGTGTGTGTGTGTGTGTGTGTGTGTGTGTCAGCAGATCCTCAGTGCAGCAGCTATAGGCAACTCAACACTGCCATCTCCCCCCCCCCGTCACACACACACATACAGACACACACCTAATCCACATTCATTCACTCAAACCTTTATTTAACCCTCGAAGATCATTGAGGTCCTTTGCAACGACGTCAGGATACAGAGAAACACAGAGATAAACAAATCAAAGAGGACAATACTCAGTGAAAACAATGTCACATTGAAATTAATGTTTTTGAGATCCTAGTCTTGAATCGTCCAGGGGTAGTGAGAGAGTCGGTCTTGAAGATAGGTTGTAGATGATTCCATGTGGTTGGTAAAAAAAAACCTAAAGGCTGAAGTTCAAAATGAACCTGCGGAACGTGAAGCTTAGGACAGGTAGTAGAGCGAGTTTGGTGTGCAACACCCATGCTCCCCTCAGGAATCAATAGATCAATAGTGTTGCACACTTACTCACGTACTAAGTAACTAGCTAATCCTATTTTGTCCTGTTAAAGTTAAATGCATCAGAGCTGAACACAACGTGCAGGAAATAGGGCTAGACATTCTCAATTTGTGATATTTGCCAAGAGAGAGAAAGAAAAAGTATATTACGAATTCATATAATGATTTCAATCAGTTTCATGCTGTAATGGATGATTTACCATGTAATGCTGTAATGTATTGATACTGTTCTCATGAAGTTCCTTACGACATCGTGATAATAGATTGTTACATAATGCCCAGATTCAGGAGGCAGCTCTTCCAAACACTGGCGAGCAAGATTCCCGAGTAGAACGCGAAGAGCAGAGCGAGAGAGAGAAAGAGAGCAGAGGTTTTGCACCGATTCTTCCACTAAGTCTTCCCCAGAGTGCAATGGAGTGACATGCCTGTCTTGCTTCCTCAGTGGCTAGCAGACACCCTGCAGACAGCCAATCCCATTATCTGCAAGGGAGATGTCCACTATAGATGCTTCCAGGGGAAACACACACACATAGGCACGCACACACACACACACACACATGCATGCATGCACTCATGCACAAACACACATAGGCACGCACACACACACAAGCATACATGCACGTAAGCACACACACACACACACACATATACATACCTACAGGCATGCACACATGCACATATGCACATATGCACTACATCTCTTAAAACAGGCACACATGCAAAGCAACACACACACACACACACACTCAATCAATGTCATGCTCAATGAAAAACGGACTACAAATGCATACGTCGATTCAGTGGACTCTAATCTGTCTTTCCAGAGAAAAGGTATTCATTTCAAACGGGAACCCTGATTCAATCAAGTCTGTGTACGAAAGTGAAGGACAACAAACACAAAGGGGTTCCACCTCTCCCTCCTTGTGTTTCACTGAGAGCGGCGTGTCCTTCAAACGCAACCGCCAAAAGAGTTAAAGAAAGAATAAATGGAGGTTGACAGGGAGGTGAGGGCCTCAGGGCTCTGCTGCAGGGTTTTGGTTTGGCATCCGTGTGGACAGCCGGCACTGTCTGTTAAAGTCTGCACTGCATCATTCTGGCAAGAGAAGAGAGGAATCTCTCTCTCTCTCTCTCTCTCTCTCTCTCTCTCTCTCTCTCTCTCTCTCTCTCTCTGCTGGAGGCAGTATCCCTCGCTCTCTCTCTATCTCTCTCTCTCTGCTGGAGGCAGTATCCCTCTCTCCCTCTCTTTTTCTCTCTCTGCTGGAGGCAGTATCCCTCGCTCTCTCACTCTCCCTCTCTCTCACACCATCTTTTTCTATCTCTCTCACTCAGGTATCATTTGTCAGCCTTTGGGAGACATGGAGTGGACAATGGGTCATACAACAATTCAGCGGTGCATCGGTTTAAGTCAATTAGGAGATATGCACACACAGGAAGCGGACTACCATTAACTGCATAAACAGCGTCAGATCGTGACACCTCGTCCTCTCTCGCTCGCACTCTCTCTCGCTCGATCTCTCCTCCTGCTCGCACGCCCACATGCACTGAACACACGCACGGCGTTCCTTTCTTAACGTGATTACACGGACACATGCGAAAGCACACTCAAACACACACATCCATTTACGTCATTAGAATCGCGAGAGAATTACAGGTAGCACTATAACCACTGCTATGAAACACAAGCCCACCCACTGGATGGAGCACAACACAGCACGTACGTACGCACACAGACACACACAAACACACACACTTGTGTACTACTGCTGGCCCAGATCCATCCTATGAAGCACCACTGGTGCCTTGGTGGAATGTACAGCAGAAGGGTGGGGGGTGGGAGGTGGAAGGGGGATAGCTACAGCTCCCCAACATCTCCATGGAAACAGGCTTGAGAGCAGCATATCCTGTTCGGCATACTGTCACAGAGTAGAGGAGGAATCTAGTCCTCATTAAGGAAGCCGAACCACATCACCGCACACCGTGCAGCAGCATGTATTCATATTTACAGCTAAATCTTTCTTTGGCTTTGTAAAAAAAGGAACATCTTTGCACGCACGAGCGTGCAGGCACGCACACACACACGCACACACGCACACACACACACACACACACACACACACACCCAGACCCAGACACACACACACCCAGACACACACACACACACACACACACACGCTTCACCTGAGGGAGACTCAGGGGTTTCCTCAGAATCATACAAGTCAGTTGAACTCCAATTATTCCACCTCCATCTCAGAGATGATCATGTCGTTTTTGTCGTTCTACAGCAAGTCCACCGTCCCTAAAGACATCTTGTATTTTACCCCGTTTTGTCCTCTCATGTTGGGTAACAGACTCAAGACGTCTAGAGCGGCCGATGCCTCGTCAAGGGGGCAGTCCCCATAAAGTACGCCATTGTCAGGGACACTGGAAACTCGGATATGGAAGCATTTCCTCTCAATTTCAAAGACGGAGAAAAATGTCTAATGATCTTACAGATTATGTCACATTCCTATAATGGGTCTTCAGGACATATTATTTAAGGACAGGGAAGGGAACTAATGGGGGATATTAAGGAAAGAGTTCTTACAGCTTGAAAAAAGATGC